>CM035434.1:93266550-93436052 GCA_020310875.1 Ceratopteris richardii
AAGTCCTCAAACGTCTTTGGCCTGTATTTCTGGCTCAAGCTTCTTGGCTGTGATTGATGTAGCACCAGCTCTTTGCAATCTTGGACAGCGAGTTGCAGCTGATCTGCACAATCAAGTCCACCGTGACCATGTCCACCTTTTCTATTATATTTTTTACTCACTCTATCAAGCTCTTCCTCATGCTTACTCATTGAACATCCTCCAATATCACAGTCAATCGATGTCACACCATAGTCATCACTACCACTGTAATCTTCAAGTTCTGTCAGGAGAGGTAGAGGCTCAATATCCTTGCTTCTACTATCAGCATAATGCACGTCAAATTGATTATGATTGACTCCGCAGCCTTTGGAGCCAGAAATTATCTTCCTATGTGGGGTTTTCCGGGGACTACCAAGATTCGGGCTTGAATACTGCTTTTGGGCATATGAATATTCCTTACCAGAATGTTTGCCACTGATTCTGCTTTCCCTCTTCTTTGATTGCTTCTGATCCAAAGTTTCCATATCATATTTGAAATACTTCATCCTTGGTGTTCCTGGCCTGAGGTTGAAATGAGTACCATATTGCACCTCAGAAAATCTTGAACACTTGGCTGTTTGTGCCTTGTATGACTGAAGAAGAGGTGGCCGAGCTTTTGCTTCATTCATCCTTGTTGGCAATCTTCCATTATGTTGCTGTACTTCATTTTCAATGAGATTAAAATCCTCTTCAGCATCCTCAAAGGAAGGATCATCTTTGTCCAGAGAGAAATATTGCTGACCGACATACTCTTCAGGATGGTAATTATGGTCGTGGAGATTAAGCATTAATGGGGAAAGAAATTGAGGGTCTGATTTCTGACTGTGGATCCGACGAAATCCTTTGCCTGCGTTTCTGAATGAGAAAGTATCCCCATCAGCGTAGCGATCATCTTCAAAAGCAAAGCTGCTAGCTGAAGACGTCCTGTTATCTTTTGTGTGCTGATCAGAATTGCGCAAGTTCCATGCATGCGTAGAAGGGTCAAGTTCGAATTTCTCATCCTGGAATGCCTGAGAGGCTTCTTGATTGTCACTTTTCCAATTGTGAAGAAGTGATCTCCCAACCCCGATCTGGAAGTGGGCACTTAACGATCCCTTTCCTTGATGCGCAGGAATACCGGTCTTTTCTGGATGACTTTGCAGACTCTCCTGTTGTGAGCTATCTTCGTTAGTTTTATCCAGGCTTGTACCGTGTTGTAAAGAGTTACTCAAGGTGTCCCAGTTCCTGACCTTGGCATTGAAATCATCCATTTTGGGAGATCGTATACTTGAAGGATTAAATAGTTCTGTGGGCATTGGTGGCTTTGCACTTTTACAAGACGAACGTTTGGGAACAACGTCTGTTTTGCAAGAATCCATGAGCGCTTCAGAGATGTCCCTTCCAGCATGTTCTATGCCGTGTACGTTATTCTGGTCATGAACTCTTCCACCTGTTACTGGCCGGTGCATACTTAAATGCTGGCGCAAATAAGTAGCTGGTTCCATCTGTGTGTTTGCAGGTAGACCCTCAAGCAGTGAGGAAGTTTTTGAGGTTGGATGATGAGATGCGTGTGGCTTCTTGGGATTAGTGACGTCTCTGATAAGGGGGAGTTCTCCAGCTGGTTCGACAGGTTTCCTTGGTTGTCCTACATCCATGATCATGAGTTTGCTGCAAGAACACATAGTCAACTCGTTAATCTTAAGCTATAGCTTCAAATGGAACTGCGTACTTAAAAGGTTTCAAACAGCTCTTCTTGTATGGTTTGATATACAATGGAAAATCGGAAATAATGTACAAGGTTACATGATCGACGAGATGATGTTGAAATGTTATGAAGGTTCTACTAGTGACTAGCATGTTTCGTCAGAGCTCGATTCAAGCTGACTACAAATTATCGTTGGGCACTGAAGAGGGTTGAGCCGTGGGAGGTGGCTCGATGCAGCAGTTAGTGCAGAAGCCAGAACTCTGCAAGCTTCTATGAGTGTTTCTTCTATTGATTAACGCATCAAGGTTCGGCTCTGAAAACACGGGCACAAATTGACGTACTTAAGCCATACATGCATGCGTTTTAATTAATTATTTACAATTTCTCCCCCGTGATTCAGCCGCCATGTCCGCAGTTTAGAGTATAGGTTAGAGCTCACATAACGAAATAAGGGAACTACAGAAAGAATGTTCTAGAGCAGCACACCGGAAGATCAGAAGTTACTTTGCCGCTGCCAAACCGAGAATTCAACGAGGTTACTACTCCATCTAAGCCAGTTGTACAGCGGCTACTAGGAGGCACATGAACCATCTTCGAGTCGGACAGTAAAAGAAAATGGCTGTGTTTGCTAATGCAATTGCAGGCACTCGGCATACGCATGGGTACACAAGAAGACGTCTGTAAAGAACAGCGAGGATGAGATGAAATTTGAAAAATCACCTTGATCAAGTCACTTTCAGCTGAAAGGAATATGCTTCTCCGTTGGAGTGTAATGAGGAAATGATTATACAAGGAGGACGAGGAGTTGGAAGAAGGAGATAAAAAAGAGCTATGATGATTGAAAATATATATTGCTGAAGGAGGCAAGACATGGAGATTGAAAATATATATTGCTGAAGGAGGCAAGACATGGAGCTTGATCTTGTAGGTTGTGGGTGCCCACAGAGAATAGGCATAACAAAGACGAGAAGGATCGTACTGAAAGTTTGCAACATCATTTCAGAGAAGTCTGTAAGCCGCATGTGGACAAGGGGACAGATAAGCAATCCCGGCAAAGGCATTTCTGATCACTCTCCAGAGAGCCGTCAGTCCAGCTCTCTCTCTCTCTCTCTCTCTCTCTCTCAGCCACAAACACACACACCACACACTGGAGATATGCATCTCACTACTGTGGGGGTCAGAGATGGAAAGACAGAATCTGAATGATGATCGAGAAATTGACTACCATGCATCCTAGTTGAACAACGGGGAGTCCAGACTCCGGGCTCCGTGAGCACGCAGCTCATTTTCATGAAAGAGAACGTTAGATTTTATGAATCAAAGTGAAAATTAGTTTAGTACAGTTGCACATGGTCTCTTGATAGTCGAGTTGGTCACTTCAAGCTCCATGTAATCTCCTTCGTTCCCTTCCCGCCCAACTTCCGTTTAGCGTATGCAACCTTTGAACGTTTAAGTGCTGATCGAGTCTGGTACCCAGACTCCAGAGTCCAGTACCTGGCTTTGCCAGTAGGACAGAGATGAGACTTCGCCAGTTATGCTTCAAGACGGTGACATTTGACGAGTCTGGAGTCTGGACTCTGACTCATATACTTGATCCAAGGAGTAAAACCTCTAACAAAGTCCCAAGCAGCTTGTCTGGGTGGTTGGGCCTCTCACCTCTTGAGGTGGGGCGAGGGTTCAACTCCCATTGACACCATGTAAGGGACTTGTTTATCATGGAAAGTTGTATCTTGTGGCTGATATGCCATTGTTTGTCCTTTCCAGTGATAGTTGTGGCCACAATTTAACCCAGCTATGGACCCCCCGTGGTAGTTGTAGTCATAATTTAACCCAACTATGTAATGTTCTTGTGGCATAAGGGTGGTCCCATGGGTACTATCCCCTTCTTTATACAGTTGCAATTTCAAAGTTATAGCCTGGAGGAGTAGGCCTCGATTGAACTTCCATTTTCTAAAAAAAAAACTCTAACAAACAACATTTCTTGATGAAATGCTCGAAACATTATTGAGAGTGGCATATCATTGGAATTTGTATAAAACGGAAGTTTGATGGAGGCCTAATCTCTTTGCCTGAATTAATCAAAAAACAATTATACAATGAATGGGCATAGTGCTCGTTGGGATCCCTTGGATCCTACAAAGGAGGGGTAGGATGGCCCAGAGGCATAATAACTACGAAGGTCCAAAACGGGTAGGAGACTCGAGATTTTTCAATCGACTATTCTTTCATATGGGCATCAAAGTTGATTGCACATTTTTCTTTCCATAGCTTTTACAGTGCTTCCTTTTTTATGGCATTCCACAAGGCAGAAGAGCATCCAATTATTTCACCAAGTAACGCTTTTTTCCAATTGATTTGCCTTCATAAACTCAAAGTCATGGTAAGAGATTGCCATATCGTGTAGCTTCTTGGGCACGAGAAGAAGACATAGCCAAGGTCCTCTATGCCCCATAGGTAGTGCTTGCACCAATGAGGAGCCCCACATATTTTATTAGCTTTGGCATTGGTCCAGATTCCACAATGGAAGATTTGCCACATAAGAACCAATTTTTTGTTCTCTATGAGAGGATGCCACATGCTAGACCAGTTCATGCACCATTGCCTGTTAAGGGAGATATGTCAGTCAAGGTGCTTATAGATCCACATATTTTTATCCAATTTTATTACCGTTGGTCCTTCTTTACCCTTCAATTTGGGGTTGGTCATTCCTGAGAAGGAGACGAGTCTTTGAGCTATCCCAAGCATTGATTCTGTGTCTGAGAAGGCACCAATCATCATAGTCAAGTCTCCTACTAGGGTCCATGTTCTTAAACGTTATCCAATGACCTCTCTCATGGTTCCAAAAATGTTTTCATTTACTAAATCCTTTGTTCCATAGCTTCTTTTCTCTTTGGATTTTCTCTGAGTCAACTTCCTTGATTCCCTTAATAGGAAACCAAATAGAATCATTTTGCCTAATCCCCCACTTCCGATCTTCATTAACCTTGATATATGGTTTCATCTTGTTCCAACTCTTCCATATGGAGGTTAGAAATTCTCGTTCTTTCAGAGAGAAAACATTAACATGAGCAGATCGAGATCCTTCTTGGGATTCTCATAAACATAATATAGGATTTGTTTCTAAGAATCAATTTATCCCATGATGCTTTTGTGATGCACCATGCTTTGATTAGCCACTCGGCTATCAACTTATTAGCCCCATCTCTAGAATGCCCAACCAACTAGAGCCTCGAAAACTGGTTGGAATTGAACGAGAAGATTGAATGATTGAAAAAAGGAAATACCTTTTTGGTTAGATGGCTAAAATTAGCCAAGGATTTTTTACGAACAAATCTTAATCCTAAATGGAAGCTTTAGTGAAAAATATCTCCCCCTTCTTGATTAGTAAAATTTTTTTAAAGGTCCAGTTGATTTTGGGAACACCTCTCTGTTGGGATCATAGAATTTGGGATGCACATAATTGAAAATTCGACTTGTTGGCATATCGATAGTAACGTTTTCTATGCCATGTTCAACTCTCAAGTCTCACTAGTACACTTGCCTCAAGTGCCCTCAATCCAACTATTTGACTATGCGCAAAAGGTCTTCTTTCCTCCTTCCCTTGTGGAGGAGCTATGTCACATTATATATAGTGGAACACCTCTTATGAGGGTGTGGCCACATGTCACGTAGAGTAGGCACTTAACATATATTGGTAGAAGAGAAACGGTCAAGATTCTGTTGTAGAGTGACCCACACTTCATGTATCGAGTTATGACTAGCAGTCAAAGGAGAAAAACTTTGTGTGTCATCATCATGAGAGTTCATACATGAGCTCCATGGCCAAAAGAGATATAGTATTTGATATCATATCCTAGAAAATAGGCTTACACAAGGATGGATTGCACAAAGGTTTCTGTTACCGTTAGTGTCCATGTGAAAGGCCAAATGGCCACCGGACACTTCTTTGTATATGTTCTTTAATAAAACATATAATGGCCTGGTCAGTCACAGACTGTAAGTTCGACCGCATTTGTAAGACCTAAGAAGTCTGTCAACGTGCTCCCTGTGTACTGCGTTTTTCTACGTATTCCACAACATCTGTGCGGAGTACTGTGTGTGGCGTAAGGAGCTCGGTTTTCTACTCTGAGCATATCGTCGTGGAGCTCTCGAGAAGGAGAGTCCAGTGTGGTGCACGCCAAAGAAATACTTCACTGGTATCAGAGCAGTTTGAGGCAAAAAGCTTTGCTCCCTTTGTGCGAGCGAAGCGAGCACCCCCCCCCCCCCCCCCCAGGTTTTCTCCAAGGCTTACGACTTAAGGCGGCGACCAAGGCATAGACCTTGGCATACCTTGTCATCCGAGTCACCGAAGTCACCGTTGGCGCCGTTGGCTGCACGCGAGGGAGGACCTCAACGATCAAGGAATATAGAGGTTCCTAGTACTTCCCGGGAGGTCACCCATCCCAGTACTGTTCCCCCCAGAGCTCGCTTAACCGCGGCAATCTCTTGCCACTAAGCTACACTCTTGTGGTGTTTGAAGAAGGGGAAAGACTAAGGTTGACATTACCTTGAACAAGTTTTGGTCCCTCAAAGCTTCATTTTTGCTTTTAAAGCCTATTTCTGAAGCAATTTTGGGGTGTTTTTGGAGCCATTTCGGAGTACTTTCACACGTAGTTCTCTTCACACAGGTCCAAGAACATCAAGAAGAGTGTTCCTTGTACTTCTCAGACAATAAATATCAACCTTTGGGGCTGTATTTTCAGCCACACTCGTAAAACTACAGGTTTCTCGAGGGGTTTTTCAGTTTTGGTGGGAGCAGTCGCTGCAAATTTATGCAGGTTTTTAAAGCCTAAAACATCAGAGTTGACAGACACTTGCAGGTGTTATTGGCTAGTTTTTTGGGCTGTGTATTCAGCCTTTCAGTGTCATTTTACTGCATATATTGAGCACATACACACCATGTACGCTTCTGTGGATACCGCTTATGTACGTCCATGTGGGCATTGATATAGCGGTTACGTTCTTTGCATAAAGCCTTTTACGTTTGATAAAGAGGGTCGTGGTGAGGTTTTCTTAACTGGGAGACACCCAGATGTCGGGGTCTCTTCGGTGATGCAGGTGGAAGACTTACCCAGCCTCGCCATAGGAGATGTATGATAGTTGTTCATAGGTGCTCGATAAGCCTAGTTGGCTTCTATTGGGTAACTGATTATATGCAGTGGAGTCAGTGATTCACTATGCAGGTAGACATGTTAGTACTTGCAGTTTTATGATACTTTGACACTGGTCATATGCTAATTTTGCAGAGGATACTCTGGCAAAATTTTTCCAGATTTCTGGTTTAGTCAACTATATAGTGGTCGATTTACTCCTTGATACACTTATTTGTTGGTGTTTGGACTCTTCTAGCTCCATTATCATTCTATTCAGTTCTCTACGATCATGGCATCAGAGGTCTCAGGCACATCCGGTGGATCAGGGTCTAGTGCTAGCGTTCCGAGGAGGAGCTATAACTTGCAGGGCAAAGACCATTTTGAGATCCGAAAATTTGATGGCACAAACTTTGCTCTATGGAAGAATCAGATTAAAGATGTGCTGATTCAAAGAAGGCAATGGAAGCCAGTAAATGGGATTTCAAAGAAGCCTGCTGACATGGATGAAGATGATTGGGATGAGTTAGATGAAATGGCCAGGTCTACCATTCGCTTGCACCTAGCAGATAATGTTTACTTTACAGTATTAGACTATGAAAGTGCAGAGGAGCTTTGGAAGAAGTTATGCAATACATATGAAAAAGAGACGGCATCAAATAAAGTATATCTGATGAGAAAATTATACGACCTTCGTATGAAGGACACAGATAGTGTTGCTGCTCATCTAAATGAGTTTGATGCCATATTCTCCTAGTTACAGGCTCAGAAAATGGATATGGACAATGAAATGAAAGCAGTATTGCTGTTATGCACCCTGCCATCATCATGGGATACATTTTGCACAGCTATTAGCAATAGTGCACCAGGTGGTAAACTCGTCTATGATGACATATGTGGAGCACTCTTGAGTGAGGAGATTCGTAGAAAATCTATGGTTGGCACTCAGAGTGGAGATGCATATAATGTTCGTGATTCTTACCAAGGAAAGAATCAACAACGTGGCAGGAGCAAGAACAAGGAAAAGAATGGTCAACGGAATAAGAGCAGAAGTAAATCAAGGAAGAGGGATATTGAATGCCATTATTGTCATAAGAAAGGACACATGAAGAAAGACTGTTATGCATTAAAGAATGCTAAAGGTAAAGGACAGAATGTTGATGGGCATGTTAAACAGTTACCTGCACCATCTACTTCGACTGTGAAGATTGAAGAAATTAATGCCATTTCTGATGATGCTGATGTGTTGACACTTGATAGTACTGTGCCATCTGAGGCACTTATGGCTGATTCTCTTTCCCACACCTGGCTGCTAGATTCTGGTGCTTCTTTCCATGTGACACCACATAGAGAATGGTTCTCTAATTATGCAGCAAAGTCTCTTGGTACCGTGAGACTTGGTGAGTCTTACCAGTGTGATGTTGTGGGGATTGGAGATGTGGTTGTGCAGTTCATTGACGGTTCAAAATTTTCTATGCATAATGTACGCCATGTACCTCAATTATCACGCAGTTTGATGTCAGTTGGTCAACTTGATGACCTTGGTTACAAGGTGGTCTTCTATGCTCAGTCCTTTCGTATATCAAAGGGCAATATGGTTATTGCAAAAGGAAGGAAAGTTGGCTCACTTTACCCTTTATTTGTATCACAGAAAGAACACTTGTTAGTTGTTACTGAACAGCCTATGGCTTGTATTTGGCATGGTCGTTTGGGCCATATATCTCGTAGTGGAATGGAAAATCTTTCTCGTTCTGGCTACTTACCTGTGTTATCTTTCTCTAATTTTTCATTTTGTGAGCATTGTCAATATGGAAAGCAAACCAGAAATGTGCATAAAACGCACATTGACTCTTCAATTCAGCCTTTAGATCTTGTTCATACAGATGTGTGTGGTCCTATGCCCACGAGGTCCTTAGGTGGTTCTCTTTACTTTGTTACTTTCATAGATGATGCTACTAGAAAAGTTTGGGTATATCCTATCAAATCGAAGGATGATGTATTCCCTACTTTCAGAAACTGGCTTGCTTCAGTTGAGACTGAAAAAGGAACTAAGCTTAAGGCTTTACGTTCAGATAATGGGGGTGAGTATACCTCACATGAATTCAACATTTTCTGTCAGTGTAGAGGGATTCGTAGAGAGTTTACAGCTCCTTATACCCCAGTACAGAATGGTGTAGCTGAGAGGATGAATAGAACTATTCAAGATAGAGTAGTCTCTATGTTGCATCATGCAAACCTCTCACAAGGTTTTTGGGCAGAAGCAGTATTGACTGCAGTTCATGTGATTAACCTTTCACCTAGTACTGCCAAAGGTCTGAAAGTGGCACAAGAGTTATGGACAGGGAAACCACCATATTATGATCATCTTCGAGTTTTTGGGTGTGAAGCATATGTTCATATACCCAAGAATCTTAGACAGAAGTTGGACCATAAGTCAAAGAAATGCATTTTTCTTGGATATGGTCGAGAAGGACAATTTGGATATCGCTTATGGGATCCTGAAACACGGTCAGTGATCAGAAGTAGTGATGTCATTTTTAATGAGTCTAAGATGCATAAACAGCCGATTAAGGAGGTTGAAGTGAGAAGAGTTGTGTTTGAGGATACTAGTCCTCCGGTTAGCATGCATAAAAATGCTGCACATAGGGATGTTCAAGAGAATGTCCATTCAGATCAGTCTGCACATGTTCCTGTTCAGCAACCATTGAGACGTTCTGCACGTGTCTCATATCCACCTGATAGATATGTTCCAGGTTTAGATTTTGTTATGCTAACAGATGCCGGTGAGCCCTCTTGCTACAAAGAGGCTATGCAGACAGAGGATCATGTCAAGTGGGAGCGTGCCATGAAGAGTGAGTTGGATTCTATTCACAAGAATGGTACTTGGGACTTAGTACCTTTGCCAAAGGGCAGGAAAGGTTTACCATGTAAATGGGTATATAAGCTGAAATTCACATCAGATAGTGCTTCTCCAAAATATAAAGCACGACTTGTTGCAAAGGGTTTTAAGCAACAACATGGTGTTGATTTTGAGGAAATCTTCTCCCCAGTGGTCAAGATGACTACTTTGCTCATGTTGCTTGGATTCGTTGCAATGGAGGACTTAGAGCTAGTCCAAATGGATGTGAAAATAGCTTTCTTGCATGGAGATCTTACAGATGAGATCTATATGGAACAACCAGAGGGTTATGTAGTTCCTGGCAAGGAAAGTCTAGTTTGTAAGCTCAAGAAGAGCTTGTATGGACTTAAACAGTCTCCTAGACAATGGTACCAAAAGTTTGATGCTTTTATGAAGTCCCAAGGCTATTCTCGGAGCAATGAGGATCATTGTCTCTACACAAAGAGATGTTCTGATGGCAGCTTGATATGCTTGATACTTTACGTCGATGATATGTTGATTGCTGGGAAGTCCTCTTATGATTTGTCAATTCTCAAAAAGAAGTTGAGTCAGACATTTGATATGAAGGATTTGGGGGATGCCAAACATATTCTTGGCATGCGCATTACTCGTGATAGGAGTAAAAGATGCATATACTTGTCTCAAAGTGAGTACATATCCAAAGTACTTCATCGATTCAATATGCAGGGTGGAAAGGCATTGAGTACACCTTTACCCACATACGTGAAATTGAGCAAGGATGACTGCCCCAAATCAGATGAGGAAAAGGAATTCATGACCAAAATTCCCTATCAGTCTGCTGTTGGTAGTCTCATGTATGCTATGGTAGCTATGAGACCAGACATTGCATTTGCAGTGGGAGTTGTGAGCAGATATATGTCTAATCCTGGCAAGAAACATTGGGAAGCGGTCAAAATGATTTTGAGATATCTGAGTGGCACTAAGGACAAGTGTCTATGCTTAGGTAGAGGGAAAGCATCCATTATTGGTTACACAGATTCTGACTATGCTGGTTGTGTAGACAATCGTAAGTCTACATCAGGGTACATTTTTCATTTTGCTGGAGGTGCTATCTCTTGGAGATCTCGTCTTCAAGAATGTACAGCTGTTTCCACCACAGAAGCAGAGTATGTTGCAGCAAGTGAGGCATGTAAGGAAGCATTGTGGCTTTCTCGTCTTGCTTGTGATATGGGTTTGCCTCAGCATGTACCTCACTTGCTCAGTGATAGTCAGAGTGCCATTGCTTTGGCTAAGAATCCGGTCTATCATGCAAAGACCAAGCACATTGAGGTGAGGTATCACTTCATTAGAGATTGCTTAGCCACTGAGAGCATTATTCTTGAGAAGGTTCACACTCGAGATAATGCTGCAGATGCTTTGACTAAAGCTCTACCACAGGATAGCTTTCGACACTGTTGTCACTTGATGGGGGTTACTTGATTCTTGATCTTACGCAGTCACTTGTATACTGTGTAACATGCCCATCAGGTGGGAGGTATAGTTTGTATACTTACACTCAGGTATTCTTTATCATTCTTTCTTTTTTCTCCCATAGTTACTTTGGCCATATTGGCCTTTAGTGGGAGATTGTTACCATTAGTGTCCATGTGAAAGGCCAAATGGCCACCGGACACTTCTTTGTATATGTTCTTTAATAAAACATATAGTGGCCTGGTCAGTCACAGACTGTAAGTTCGACCGCATTTGTAAGACCTAAGAAGTCTGTCTACGTGCTCCCTGTGTACTGCGTTTTTCTACGTATTCCACAACATCTGTGCGGAGTATTGTGTGTGGCGTAAGGAGCTCGGTTTTCTACTCTGAGCATATCGTCGTGGAGCTCTCGAGAAGGAGAGTCCAGTGTGGTGCACGCCAAAGAAATACTTCAGTTTCTGCCACCCAATGGCCTTTAGAAATGGTGATTAAGCACTTTCACATTTGAAAAGGTACAAAAAATCAAAGATTGGATCGTATCTCTCAATCTATAGGTTGGAACGAGAAGTATAAGGTACTCTTGGAAATCTCTCATGATGAACTTCTAAATATATGCAGCTATCTAGTAAATTTCAAGCTCTTGGAACACCTTGGGTAGCACTTGATTGGAACACCTTGGGTAGCGCTTGAGAAGAAGGGTTCAAGACATCAAGGTTGCAAACAAGAGGTTCAAGAGGTTGTGTGAGGGGGGTAAGATTAATTCAAAGGCACATTGGAAGTTCAAGATCTGAACATGGAGGACAATGATCTACCAAGGGGGGAAGAATGTCATAAAGTGACAAGCAAGAGATGGTTGAATCACACCTTAAGCAGGAGGAACAGGAAGTAAATGGCAAACCATGACTATTGGGGCATGTGACTAGCCCATCGTACTCCTATTTAGCATGTCATGAGTTCAATTCCCCTATGATACAAGATTGGTACCACAATTGGGAAATTTCCATCTGACATAGGTGATCGTAGTTAGTTTACCCATAACCGCATGGTGTGTGTGTGAACATATCATAGATGAAGTGTGGTGGCAAAACCTTTGATTGCTCATCGGCATATGAGGGGGAGAAGGAGTTTCTCCCTCTCTCCCTCACATAAGAAGACATGGATAGAGAGTGCTTCATATATTAATGCCAAAGTCAAATAAGGATCATATACGAGATATAGAGCACAACTCTAAGCCATCTATGTGAGAAGGCGAAGGGGGATTTTCCAAGCCCTCCCACATATATACAAGTATTAAATGTTTTGTACATCTTTACTAAACCTCTATTTTGGGAATGGTAGGTAAGTACCATAGATAAGATTTTGAAGGAGAAAATTGGCATACATAGAGGCATGAGCATTTCTTACCGAGGCTTACTTGGATTTCATAAAATGGCAAAGGACGATAAGAAGATGGCTTCTCCAAGTCCCCATTTCACTACTTTCTTTAGATTTTCAAAAGTTAAGTTTAGCAAACATCCATTTTTGGAGAGTGAGAGGAAGAGGTTTAGATAATATTTCTTTTGGGGGGGGGGGTGCATAGATGGAGTATGCCATTGTTGGAGTTTGAGGTCTATGGAAGCACACAAACAACACAAGGAAGAAAAAGCTTCTTGGAGCACAACACACAATACTGAATGTACAAAGATAAGTAACCCGTTAGGGTTATAGGCATATATACAAGCCGAGGGAAAATAACCTCCTAGAGAAGGAAAAAAGTGTTGAGGTAGTTCCAAGTGTGTTCACACAAATCACTACCAAAATATATCAACAAATCCCCCCTTGGAGTCATGTGGTGAACAAGGAGCTAGCACTTATGTATAAGGAAGTGCCAAACTATGTGAAAAGAGATCAATCCACAAAAGGAAGTAAGCCCAAAGCTGTATGGAAAGCTTCAAACTTCTCCCTAGGCAGAGCCTTTGTGAAAAGGTCTACAATGTTATCTTGCATGGGCACATGTGCCAAATTGATCTCTCCGACAAAGAACCTCTCCCTAACATAATGATTGTTCAGGGCAAAGGATCGAGCACAGGATCTCTTCATAGACGTAGAGGAAGCACATAGATTACTTCATAACCCCAACAATGATTTTTATCACTAAAACAATGTAATACATCTACATACATATGATTACCGCA
Source organism: Ceratopteris richardii (assembly GCA_020310875.1). Classification (NCBI taxonomy): domain Eukaryota; kingdom Viridiplantae; phylum Streptophyta; class Polypodiopsida; order Polypodiales; family Pteridaceae; genus Ceratopteris; species Ceratopteris richardii. The sequence continues at coordinate 93,279,889 of CM035434.1, forward strand.
TGTCCGACACCATTTTTTGCAAGCGGAGGAGTCCTTGAGCTTGAGGAGTCTAAGTAGAAAGATCATACCAATTTTCGTAATTTTTGTAAGCCGTTAGGTACCTCAAATTAGATGTAGAGCCTATTTTTTAACTACGCCGGTCACTAGATGTGAAACCCGTCAAAACTATGCAAAAACTATAAATAGAGCTAGAGAGCTCATTTTGTGGTTGTTGTTGAGCTTATGAGCTAGTAATTAGAAGAGCTATTATAATTAGTCGATGATGAAAATGTGTATGAGTTCTTTTCTTGCCTTCCATTGATCTCCATCGCCACTTTCCATGTGTGTGTGTGCATGTGTGTGTATGCAATCACATTTCTCACCATCACCTTCATGCACTTCACTTGCTCTTGATCTTCATATCGGTCTAACCTCTCCGCGGATTGACAATTATGAGGTGGAGCTCCTCACATTGGTACTCAACATTGTACTAGAGTGACACCAAATTTGGCATCATTGCTGAGGAAGAGCTCTAGGTTGAGCATGTGATGGTATTTGGAGAAAATCATTGAAAGGTAAAATTTCCTTGTTGTTTTGTTGTTTCTAGTTAGTTTTTACACAGTTTTACTCCACTTTTCCTCTAGTTCATTCCCCATCATCACCTCAAACTCCAAAAAACCACCAAAAATCTGTCATATTCCCTCTTTCTCTTCTCTTTTCCTCATTTGTGTGTGTGCAAGAGTGAGAGAGAGATTTTGCAGGTGTTTGGTCATGTTTTCTGGTGCACTAACTTTGCAGGGCAACCTCTGGACATCACGGATTTGCAGGAAACACAGGTAAAAACTCCATTTTTCTCTCAAAAATTACCGTAGATGCTGACCATTGTGACTGTCAGACCAAGGTATGTATTTGGGTGAACTTTTTGCATGAAGGACGAGCCCAAGTGAGCGCTTGCACAGATCCACAACTAGTTTTTTGAGATTTCATGTTTTTTATGACCATCACGATGATGACACATCATCACGATTGTGTCTGACCATTGTGACGGTCATTGACTGTCATGGCGATTGGATCACGCCATCGTGATCTTGTCACATTATCGTGACGGTGACACACTGTTACATGTATATTGGTGTAAAAATGATGACCTACTAATGTGATTTTGATGCAGGGAAGCAAAAAAAAAAAATCCCCCAAATGAGGATGACTAAGTGTTTTGCATTGATAGATATATGTGCATATGTCAACATGGGTTTGGTGCCGAGTGCATGATTGCAAAAGATGTGTATGTGCTAAAGAGATTTGTAGGTGAGCAGGCATTAAACATACGTATTTTCCACGAGGCATATGGGATCTGGTGCACACCATCATATGGGTATAAAATTGCTTAAGAATACACCTGTATATGTAAAGTAGGTGCAAACTCCATGCTTTCTTTCGTCTACGCATCTCATTTCAAGGTTGATATGTTTAGAATTGGAAAAAAAAAAGTGAAAGGAAATAAATGAAAAAAAAACCACAAAAAAAAACCAAAAAGAAGAAAATATTAAATTTGAGAAAAAAATGAAGAAAAAGAAAAAAGTGCACGCGTGCATGAGTGGGGAACGTGGGAGTGTCAGAGAGTGGGGGGAGTGGAGTGTCAGGGTGTCAGATGTTAGGGGAATGGGTGAGTAAAGAAGAAAAAAAAAAGAAAGAAAATAAAAAGCTTTTTTTGGCTCCAATTTTTGCTTACTCTCGATCGCGGTCCTTTTTTCATTTCTGCTCTTGCAGGGGGGGGGTGGGGCATTGTGTGGCTCTCTATTTTCTTCAGGTCTTATGCAGGACATCTCTTGGAAGGGGACTGGGGGATTGCCCATCAAAGAGAGGAGGCAGACAGGATCGTGCTCGCTCTCCCTTGCTTTCAGACGACAACAGCCAAGGGTGTCCTTTTGATCTTGATGGGTGTCGAAGCCTATGAAGTACAGTCTGATTCCAGGAAGGAAAAAAAACAACAATGATGGGGGTACTCATACCTCACCTGCATATTCAGTTTTCAGAGGTGTGGTTGTACAATTGCGAAAAAGAAGCCCGAAGGGAGAAGGGATAGGAGACACCTGCGACAAGGGGGCAGTTCTGGGGGCCATGTGTAGGTAGCAGAGGAGGAAGGAATCTCGTGTGCGCTCAGCTTGAGTTGGCAGTAGCTACTAGTCTAGAGGAGGTTTTTCTTCACGCAGTTAGAGAGCTTCAAGAGGATCTGCACTGTACATCAGCTGAAAAAGGAAGGACAACGGGGAAGGAGATGACGGTTTGTTTTTTTTTTGGGTTTTTTTGTTTTGAGAGGTATCACCTAGCAGTAGAGGAGGTCCAATTAGTAGTGGGAGATCGAGGGCAGCAGGGTTCGCATTGTTGTCTTCTACGTCACTTTTTGTGCAGGAACAAGGGGGTTTTAGTGTCCCGAGGGAGTATTCCTGGCTATCATAACAGAGGCAGTCAAGAGGAAACGAGAGGGAAGATTTTGTTGAGCGATACTTGCATAGAGTTGGTGAACGCAGCTATGGAGTGGCTTGATGTATAACCATTGGAGAGGAATCGAGTTGACTTATCTCTATTGAATGAAAGGATAGAGGACTGAATCCACCTTCCCGTGAGAATCATGGATGGCATGCATGTGTGAATCAAGATTTAGTGGACTTCATACCTGTTGTGAAGCACTGCAGGCATTGAGAAATGGCTAGGGGTACATCTGCACAACCATAGCCATCGTGTCCTCGATCCTTTTGCTGATGCGGTCATTGTAAATTCATCAAGTGGTTCTGATATATCAAGGAAAGGAGCGACTGTTGCAAAGGCAGCTCGTCTTGTAGGGAGAACATGGGACTCGGATGTTGAGCTATAGAAAATTGTCGGGCCTACACAAAGCATTTCCTTACACTCAATGGTCACATCGACTCATGAAGATGCAGCGATTGCAAATGTCCTATTACATCGCATGGAATATGGGTACTCCATGACATTGGAAGCGGAAGGAATAGCCAACATGGACATAGATTATGTGGGATCGTGGTATTAGCATTTCTTTTCTCCCAGTATTGGCCTCGAGCGATTCCCTTGTTAGGCTTCTCTTCAGACTCGTTGCTGGACCCTTGGAGGGAGAGAAAGACAGCACTACAGATTATAAGGGGAGCATTACAGGGCTAAATAAGGGAAAAATGGAACATCTCGAATAAGGGGGCTCGATGCAAGAATAACGAAGAGTCTCGAATCTCTACAGCCTCATACCATTATCCTGGAGAAAAAGAGGATATGAAGGATCGTCTCCATTTGTACAAGCCTCTGGATCGCCAAAGCAAGCAGCAACAAAAGGGGCTCATAAGGTGCAACTGCTTGTGTTTTTATTATGTTGAAGACGGGGTTCGTTATTCTTTAGGATTTCCTTTCATGCAATATATTCCCCGAAGGCGAAATTATCAATCCGATCTCATCTTTTTGAATCTGAATTTATTAGGCAACTATTGACACGCTTCCAACAAGAATGTGACGGTCATGCCATAGGTCTATTGATGTCATGTATGTAACTCTGGGAAAATTCCTCACATGAACAATGAATGATCGATGCATAGAAATCAATTGTGCATATATTACTTGTCAATAGAAGCCCATGTGTAGTTACAATGTCTTACAAATATGAAAATGCATGTGGCTCTATTCATGCGCATTCCACAACTCTAATGTTTGCGAGCTTATGAGACTTGCTTATTCGTGTGTGGGATATTTAAACGCACGTACTTTGGATACATACATGCTCTGTTCATGGTGCCCCTCCATAGAGTTTGTGTTTGTGAAAGTGTTCCTGTGGTGAGCAAAGGAAAACCGTGATGTTGAGGCGTGCATATGAACTATATTATTTGCATGTAAAAATTGTAGGAGTAAAAGCATGAACATACACCACACCACATTATGCAAATAGGAAACAAACAACTTATCTATCCTCGCATGAGGCTATTGAATCTCAGCCAAGAAAAATTGATGAGCTTTCCACAAATTGTCCCTGGGACATAAATACTCTATAATATCGGAAAGACCCCAAAAAGGGTCTATCGAAGTATAATTCCTGCGATTCCATCTGAGGTGTCGAGCAAGTTTTCAAGATGAAAGGTGAACAAATGTTTGGTACTTTAGCCCATTTTTCACTTCCCTGAATGGTTTGTGAATGCTATTGGAGATCTTGAGCTGCATTGGTTTTGTCATTATCAATAGGAAAAAGAAAGGTCCATTCATCATAGGGAAGTGTGAGGTATGGAAGAGTGAGGTCGAGAGTTAGTGAATGCATGTGTGTAGGCATAGGTGCAAGGGTGGGTATGCGAGTGTAGAGGGAAATTGCTATGCATGTGTAAACACATGCATGTGTTGATGGGTTGTGCAAGACTAAACGTGTGTGAATGTGTGCAGTAATGTTTGTGCAAATGTATATGTGAATGTAAGAGTGAGTGTGTGAGTCCGCTGATGCATGTGGGAGAGTGGGAAAGAGTGAGAGAGAGAAAGGGAAAGGTAGGTTGGGTGTGTGTAAGTGTGTGAGCTTGAGCAAGCAAAAAAGGGGGGAGAGAGAGAGAGAGAGGTTGTGAGAAGTAATCACTCGAGTTGGATATTTATTTGTGCATGTATTTTTCTGTCTCCTCCAGAGGTACAATGCAGTGAATTTGTGGACTTAGGGGCAATAAAATTTGACCTAGCATTAGAAAGTTGGGATAAAAATACCATCGTTTGTATGCATTTCCCCTTGGGTTCAGATCTCAACATTTTGGTGCGTCTACTAGGAATTGGCTTAGCACATCTCATACAGAGTGCTACGAGTTTGCTTGGTGCCCTAATCGTGTGGCACAGCCAAGTCGATCCCAAATTTGCTCTGATCTTCTTAGAGAAATGGCCCAAAAAAGGCAAGCCTATGGTTTTGAACAGGCCAACATGAGGCAAATGAATGCTGGACAAAATAGGAGATGGATATATTCTGGTCCGACCATGAGACGTCATGTGAACAGAGGTCGACAGTTTGGCCCAATATCAAACTATGTGAGATGCTGGTGTTGTGAGCAAATTGGGCATATAGCCAAATATTGCCCTCGCGTATGCATCCCATTGGATTTTGCCCCCACATGTACAAAATGCAAGAAAAAGAGGCTATGTGAGCACGTGTGTGGCTCAAAAGAGGTGACTGACATAAAGACCGCAACGAATGAATCCGATAGGTGTTTATCCTCTTTGTATGTGGAAGTTGACAAGGGTGGAATTACTTCGTCGATAGAGACCGCGAGAGCAAGTGAAAGCAAGGACACTGGATCTCATGACTGAGACTTGGTTGAGCTTGTGAAGATCTTAATGTCAAGTCAATCGGTTGCATGTGGAGCGAGATAACGAGAGGATCAAAATAGAGAAATTAGACGAAAATCAAGTGAAAATGGTTGAGGTCCTAGGAACTTGGGAAAATCAAGTACGAGCATTGAAAAGCAAAAACAAGGTGTTGAAAAGAGCAAACAAAAGTTTGAGGAAAGGCCTAGTGAGGCCTGAGAGTGAAAACGTGGTCTTGGACGTGAGAACTGGCTTGATGATAGCCGATTGCCATGGAGTTTCGATTGAAGAAGAGCCCTTACGAGACAATGATGACCTTGCACAGAGAGTCGACCAAATGGAAAAAGAAATCGAGAAATTGCGAGAGATGACTAGTAGATATGATGACCAAGCGGGTAAGGTAGCGGAAGAGTTCCACCTGGAGTTAGAAAGAATGAAAAGTGCCCAATCAGAGAGCGATGAGAAAGTGAGACGGGTAGAGAAAGAGAGTGCAAGGCTGAGTAGCAAGCTCGGTAGGTGGATGAATCGGAAAAACGACGAGACACGAGGACAGGCAGAGGACTTGAAAGTAGGAAAAATGGAAGGAGAGCTGAAAGCCATGTTGGATAGGTTGGATGCGTTCGGAACGGAGTTAGAAAGGACGAAGAATGAATTGTCGAAGAAGGTAGATGATCTGGATGTAGAAAACATGAATAGGATTTGGGAGGAAAGATCGATTAGAGAGGAAGTTGAGAAGTTGACCATTCGAGTTGAGAAGAGGGAAGATGTTCTTCTCGGATCTGAAAAAAGGATGAAAGAGTTGGACGAAGAAATGAAGCAAATATGGATCGATTCTGAAGCATTGACTGTGACCTGTTCCAATATCAAAGTGATATTGATGCGGAATATGATGTGTGTGTTGAGTATATATGTGTGAGATGGATGTTTTTCAATTTGGTAGTAGATGTGGTGTTTGATGAAAAAGATTCTAATGTTTTGATGAAGTTTGTAGACAGGTGGACATGGCGGTGAAGATGTGAACCAACATACAAAGTTGGTAAGTGAAGTGACTGAGTTTTTTTATGACTAATGGATGTTGATTTAGTGTGGTTGCAGATACACCAATGGAAAGAGATAGGACAAGTATGAGATATGTGAATGTGCATGGATGCATTGCCGATGACTTGGATGGTTTGAGTACAGGTACCAAACTGGCTCGTCGGGGACGACTTCGCAAGCAGAAGGGGGGAGTATGTTACATGTATATTGGTGTAAAAATGATGACCTACTAATGTGATTTTGATGTAGGGAAGCGAAAAAAAAAAAAAAATCCCCCAAATGAGGATGACTAAGTGTTTTGCATTGATAGATATATGTGCATATGTCAACATGGGTCTGGTGCGAGTGCATGGTTGCAAAAGATGTGTATGTGCTAAAGCGATTTGTAGGTGAGCAGGCATTAAACGTACGTATTTTGCACTAGGCACATGGGATCTGGTGCACACCATCATATGGGTGTAAAATTGCTTAAGAATACACCTGTATATGTAAAGTAGGTGCAAACTGCATGCTTTCTTTCGTCTACGCATCTCATTTCAAGGTTGATATGTTTTGAATTAGAAAAAAAAAAGAGAAAAGAAATAAGTGAAAAAAAAACCACCAAACAAAAAAACCAAAAAAAAGAAAATTAAATTTGAGAAAAAAATGAAGAAAAAGAAAAAAGTGCACGCGTGCATGAGTGGGGAACGTGGGAGTGTCAGAGAGTGGGGGGAGTGGAGTGTCAGGGTGTCAGTTGTTAGGGGAATGGCTGAGTAAAGAAGAAAAAAAAAAGAAAGAAAATCAAAAGTTTTTTGGCTGCTCTTTTTTGCTTCCTCTCGATCGCGGTCCTTTTTTCGTTTTTGCTCTTGGGGGGGGGGCATTGTGTGGCTCTCTGTTTTCTTCAGGTCTTACGAAGGACATCTCTTGGAAGGGGACTGGGGGATTGCCCATCACAGAGAGGAGGCAGATGGGATCGTGCTGGCTCTCCCTTGCTTTCAAACGACAACAGCCAAGGGTGTCCTTTTGATCTTGATGGGTGTCGAAGCCTATGAAGTACAGTCTGATTCGAGGAAGGAAAAAAAACAACAATGACGGGGGGTACTGATACCTCAACTGCATATTCAGTTTTCAGAGGTGTGGTTGTATAGTTGCAAAAAAGAAGCCCGAAGGGAGAAGGGATAGGAGACACTTGCGACAAGGGGGTAGTTCTGGCCGGGGCCATGTGTAGGTAGCAGACGAGGAAGGAATCTCGTGTGCACTCAGCTGGAGTTGGCAGCAGCTACTGGTCTAGAGGAGTTTTTTCTTCACGCAGTGAGAGAGCTTCAAGAGGAGCCGCATTGTACATCAGCTGAAAAAGGAAGGACAAAGGGGAAGGAGATGACGGTCTGTTTTTTTTTGGGTTTTTTTGTTTAGAGAGGTATCACCTAGCAGTAGAGGAGGTCTGATCAGCAGCGGGAGATTGAGGGCAGCACGGTTCGCATTGCTGTCTTCTACGTCACTTTTTGTGCAGGAACGAGGGGGTTTTAGTGTCCCGGGGGAGTATTCCTGGCTATCATAATAGAGGCGGTCAAGAGGAAATGAGAGGGAGCATTTTATCGAGAGATACTTGCATAGAGTTGGTGAATGCAGCTATGGAGTGGCTTGATGTATAACCATTGGAGAGGAATCGAGTCAACTTATCTCTTCTGAATGAAAGGATAGAGGACTGAATCCACCTTCCCGTGAGAATCATGGATGGCATGCATGGGTGAATCAAGATTTAGTGGACTTTGTACCTGTTGTGAAGCACTGCAGGCATTGAGAAATGGCTAGGGGTACATCTGCATAGCCATAGCCATCGTGTCCCCGATCCTTTTGCTGATCAGGTTGTTGCGGTCATAGTAAATTCATCAAGTGGTTGTGATATATCAAGGAACGGAGCGACTGTTGCAAAGGCAGCTTGTCTTGTAGGGAGAACATGGGACTCGGATGTTGAGCTATAGAAACCTATCGGGCCTACACAAAGCATTTCCTTACACCCAATGGTCACATCGACTCATGAAGATGTAGCGATTGCAGATATCCTATTACAGCGCATGGAATATGGGTACTCCATGACATTGGAAGCAGAAGGAATAGCCAACGTGGACATAGATTATGTGGGATCGTGGTATTAGCATGTCTTTTCTCCCAGGATTGGCCTCGAGCGATTCCATTGTTAGGCTTCTCTTCAGACTTGTTGCTGGACCCTTGGAGGGAGAGATCTGAAGGGGAAGGTAAAATAGCAATACAGATTATAAGGGGAGCATTGCAAGGCTAAATAATGGCAAAATGGAACATCTCAGATAAGGGGGGCTCACTGCAGGAATAACAAAGAGTACCGAATCTCTACAGCCTCATACCATTATCCTGGAGAAAAAGAGGATATGAAGGATCATCTCCATTTGTACAAGCCTCTGGATCGCCAAAGCAAGCGGCAACAAAAGGGGCTCATAAGGTGCAACTGCTTGTGTTTTTATTATGTTGAAGATGGGGGTTGTTATTCTTTAGGATTTCCTTTCATGCAATATATTCCCCAAAGGCGAAATTATCAATCCTCTCTCATCTTTTTGAATCTGAATTTACTAGGAAAATATTGACACACTTCCAACAAGAATGTGACGGTCATGCCATAGGTCTATTGATGTCATGTATGTAACTCTGGGAAAATTCCTCACATGAACAGTGAATGATCGATGCATAGAAATCAGTTGTGCATATATTACTTGTCAATAGAAGCCCATGTGTAGTTACAATGTCTTACAAATATGAAAATGCATGTGGGTCTGTTCATGCGCATTCCACAACTCTAATGTCTGTGAGCTTATGAGACTTGCTTATTCGTGTGTGGGATATTTAAATGCACGTACTTTGGATACATACATGCTCTGTTCATGGTGCCCCTCCATAGAATTCATGTTTGTGAAAGTGTTCCTGTGGTCAGCAAAGGAAATCCGTGATGTTGAGGCATGCATATGAACTATATTATTGGCATGTAAAAATTGCAGGACTAAAAGCATGAACATACACCACACCACATTATGCAAATAGGAAACAAACAACTTATCTATCCTCGCATGAGGCTATTGAATCTCAGCCAAGAAAAATTGACGAGCTTTCCACAAATTGTTCATAGGACATAAATACTCTATAATATCGGAAAGACCCCAAAAAGGGTCCATCGAAGTATAATTCCTCCGATTCCATCTGAGGTGTTGAGCAAGTTTTCAAGATGAAAGGTGAACAAATGTTTGGTACTTTAGCCCATTTTTCACTTCCCTGAATGGTTTGTGAATGCTATTGGAGATCTTGAGCTGCGTTGGTTTTGTCATTATCAATAGGAAAAAGAAAGGGCCATTCATCATAGGGAAGTGTGAGGTCTGGAAGAGTGAGGTTGAGAGTTAGTGAATGCATGTGTGTAAGCATAGGTGCAAGGGTAGACATGCGAGTGCATAGGGAGATTGCTATGCATGTGTAAACACATGCATGTGCTGATGGGTTGTGCAAGACTAAACGTGTGTGAATGTGTGCAGTAATGTTTGTGCAAATGTATATGTGAATGTAAGAGTGAGTGTGTGAGTCCGCTGATGCATGTGGGAGAGTGGGAAAGAGTGAGTGAGAGAAAGGGAAAGGTAGGTTGGGTGTGTGTAAGTGTGTGAGCTTGAGCAAGCAAAAAAGGAGAGAGAGAGAGAGAGGTTGTGAGAAGTAATCACTCTAGTTGGATATCTATTTGTGCATGTATTTTTATGTCTCCTCTAGAGGTACAATGGAGTGAATTTGTGGACTTAGGGGCGATAAAAGTTGACCTAGCATTAGAAAGTTGGGATAAAAATACCATCGTTTGTATGCATTTCCCCTTGGGTTCAGGTCTCAACACACATCATCACGATGGTGCTTGACAATCGCGATCCTAGTGACCATCGTGGTCCTGTCATCATCATCTAACTGTCGTGATTTGACAATCGCGACTGTCATTGATCATCGTAGTTTGACCGTCGTGACTTGACCGTCACGATTGTGACTCATCATCGTAGTCTGGCCGTCATTGCTTGATTTTCTTGACCTCTGACCATCATGGGTGTTCATGCAACAGCGTAACGACTCGAAATACTCATGACCAATTTTGTAGCGACAAGAGCTTTTGACTTCTTGTCTTTAGATTCCTTTCTTTACTGTTGCTTTAGGTACCTACCCCGGGGACTTTATTTAGGAATCTCTTTACTGCTTAAGTCTTAAGCATCCGCTCATGCTTTCTGGATTTGTACCAAAATCCCTTTAAGGATAGGTAAACACATATGTTTTACCTTCCACAGACTTAATTACCATTTTCACGGTTGCAGACTACATTCTTGGAATTTCTTTACTCTGTTCAGACTTGGAACAACTTACTCTTTTTCCATCGAATAAATGGAATTTGAGTGAATAATTCCCAAAAGGAATTTTATTGCCAATACTTGGGCAATCTACAAAGTAGTTCTAATCGCACATTACTTGGACAATCATGGCCAAGATTGATCAAGTCTGGTTGATCTTGCGATAAAAAGACTTAGTCTTTATCTTTAAGATCTCTTAAACTATCTTAAGCTTCTTTGCTTACCTGCAGGATTTTAGAGATCTTTCCCTCAACTTAAGTCCAAGCATTTTCTAATGCTTTTCAGATTCCAAAGCTAAGAATCTTTGATATACCTTTAGGTTATATCACAAATAGGACTTGAAATACCACTTCTAGTGGTTAGGGATTTACTGGGAACTACTTACTCTATAACTTTTCTTGAAAGATGCTAGTCTCACGTATTTTTATCGCAAGATCAACCAGACTTGATCAATCTTGGCCATGATTGTCCAAGTAATGTGCGATTAGAACTACTTTGTAGATTGCCCAAGTATTGGCAATAAAATTCCTTTTGGGAATTATTCACTCAAATTCCATTTATTCGATGGAAAAAGAGTAAGTTGTTCCAAGTCTGAACAGAGTAAAGAAATTCCAAGAATGTAGTCTGCAACCGTGAAAATGGTAATTAAGTCTGTGGAAGGTAAAACATATGTGTTTACCTATCCTTAAAGGGATTTTGGTACAAATCCAGAAAGCATGAGCGGATGCTTAAGACTTAAGCAGTAAAGAGATTCCTAAATAAAGTCCCCGGGGTAGGTACCTAAAGCAACAGTAAAGAAAGGAATCTAAAGACAAGAAGTCAAAAGCTCTTGTCGCTACAAAATTGGTCATGAGTATTTCGAGTCGTTACGCTGTTGCATTGGTATCAGAGCCATTCTCCATAGCTCTTCTCTTTCATCATCTTGCTCATCAATTTGCTCTCGCCTATATGCGTGTGCATAAGATCTTCTACGACGAAGAAGGTTGCTCGCGGCCGCCTTGAGAAGAGTGCAGAGTTGGTCGTGTGCTGCCTTGGCTTAGGAGAAGCATAGCAAAAGATGAAGATCATCTCTGCTGTGTATGGCGAGGGAATCGAACCCCCGTCCCACGGATTGGAGTGCGCTGCTCTATCCACAAGAGCATCATCGACCGCGTGAGGATAAATACGCAGCATAGCAGATTGATCAAATCCGGCGCTGAATTAGATCTAAATTTATAGATCTAAAAGGTGATATTCTCTGGTGAAGCAGAGGAGATTCGAACCCCCGCCCCCCCAACTAGAGGACACTCGCCTATCCGTAAGGTCGACGGGCGTTCACGTCCAGAAGTCTGCAGAGATTTGTTTTGGTTTCAAACCCAGTGTTGCAGAAGATCTCCGAAAGGAACAAAACAGAACGTAGCCTTCTCTGCCCGCTGCGCCTACTAGGGATCAAACCCAGACGGGTTCCTTGGAAACACGCTCACGTAGCCACGCCACCCACGAGTTTTGCTTGTTCTCTAGTGCAGAGCAGAATCTTCTAAAGCAGTAAGCAGAGCTGAAGTGCAAGCCCAACTCTCATCCATCCAAGAAGAATCAAAGATTGAGCAAAGCTTGAAGGAATTGGAGCTGTGGAGTGAAGATCCGGAGGCCTAAGTTAGTCGATATCGACGGACCAAGTCATCCAAGATTATTTCTTGATGAGGAAGCTTCAAGAATGGTGAATAGCTCCTCGCAAGGATCAAGAGGATGAATCACTCTTCCAAAGGATCAAGGGATGGACGAAGCTTTGATCAAAGCTAAGTATTTTCCAGTTTCTGCTTGGCCTTAATGCTTGATTTATCTTGTTTTCATTATTCTACACTTAATCATAGATGCACATTGAAATAGCCAAGATTTCAATTGATTAAGTCTAGATTAGAATAATGAATTAATCCATTTTTCATTCCAAGCATTAGTTTGCATTAAGGAAAGACTTGATTTCAAAAAGATCTTTGTGCATCAAAGAATGTATTTTGGTAGTTTAAATACATATTTCCTTTCCATTGAGTAAGTTTTCTATTGCACTTCAAGGGTATGTTTTTATATCATAGTGCATTAGGACAAAGGAAAGGATATACATGCATCAGGATTGCATGATATACATTCTTAGTACAAGGAAAAAATCGTGCATCAAGTTCATGCATGATTATTGTATTAGTTTTTGGGCATGCAAAGAACATGCATGCATACGCATGTGAACATATGCTTTTGCATGTAGATACATGCATTTGCATGGAAGAATGGAATGCTGTTTGCAAGTAGATATGAAAATGTACTCTCTTAGTATTTAGCTTACTTTGTAAAGCTCGCAGTTTGACATTAGGGAAGACCAAGGACTAGTTAGTTGCAAAGACATATTAGTTCTAGTTTGCAACTCAAGTAATTAGTCAATTTCTTCCCAAGTCGATACTCTTCTATCAAAGATAAATACTTAATGAGAATTAAGTATGATAGATGTCTTGCTAGGTATAAGTAAGCACTAAGAGAAAGTTAAGTAATAAATTTCCTTGATGACCAAAGATCTCGAGTTTTAGACTTACTAGGAGGTCTTGTGCTCTTGTGAACAAGTGATCCACTTAGCTTAGTGGTTAAGTCTCAAGGATGTGAAGGAGGAGGTCTTGGGTTCAACCCCCATGGGGTACATGGGGAGAGTGTTTTGCTCAAAGAGCTCTAGAGCCTTCTAGAAGCATCCACTTGAGTTAACTCGAGTTAACTGGGACACTTGGCGCACATGTAGTTACATGGCTGACACTTGGATGGTTAGTATCCACCTGCCCAAGAAGGCAGTCCCCTGGAGAGAGCTATATATAGAGGCATTTGGTTGGGAGGAGAGTCATCTCTCTAGTATGTGGTGGTCGTAATCCTTGTTCTATTGCAGTTCACATCATCGCAACGGTGACACACCATTGCGCTTGTGTCTGACCATCGTGACTGTCAAGTAGAACGCCAAAATTAGGGATTTTTCAAATATTTTCAAAATTTTTGGGTATTCTTGGCCATTAATTGTGAACTCTTGTGTGTGGCATAGGGCAAGGGGAGAAGCAGATAGTACCTAGAACTCTTGGGCAAAATGAGAACAACCGCTTCAAAAGTCCAGGATAACTTCGTAAGTGGAATTTTTGTTCTAAGTTGGTGATTTCTTTGAGTAAATATACTTTGTGATAAACATAGTGTTTTAGGACTCCTAGAGTAGCAAGCATTCGCTCTAGCATACTAAGTGACAAGTGGCTGACAAGAGAGAGAGCAAATGGGTATAGGGATCAAACCCAAAGGAATTGTGTGATTTGATTACGCATCGCTCAAATGAATCAACATTGAACATATTAAAACATTTCCTTGCAATAAACTTGAGAAAGACATCAACCTCTGAAGAAAACTCACAAGGAACTAAGTGATTGACCTAATCAAAAGGGTGAGCGTGATAAGGTGAAATAAGGATTAATGAACCTTAGATCTAGGAAATACTTAGGGAAAAGCGATAAGCGGAGTGTTCGATCTTCTGAGGCTAGCGTGAGAACTCCAACATGATCGTGGGCTCAACAGTTAGGAAGTTATCTGTACGAGGTTAGTTCAGACACGAGTGACTGAGATATGTCTTTCAACATAGGAAAACCAAGGGTTTTCTTTAATGTAGCCCATCTAGAGAGGATAGAGGGACCCTACAAGACTCAGTTGGAGTACATCCGCATGAATAGATTGGGTGCCCCGGAATATGAAGATGGCCTTCCTAGGTCAGTAATTCAATTACATAACCCTGATCAACCTATGGGATTAGAACATCCAACCATAAAGTTTGAAAATGAGGCTTACATAGACAAAGAAGGGACCATGTACATCATCACGAGTAAGGCCAACTCAACGAATGAGCTAGGTGAGATGGTAGAAAATGTAAACCTAGGTGCAGAAGGACAATGGAAATAGATTGAAGAACCTAGTATGCCTAGGGGAAATCTATAATGACAAGAGTGTTAACTCCTAATTGGATGCCCCAAGACAATAGGAGCATAGAACTGTTTTGGAATAAAGAAACGGATGAAGCCTTTTGGAGATATAGGCCAGAGCACCCTATTGTTGTAGGAGCAACCATGATTTATGAACTGAAGGACCCAAAGGTCCTAGGGAAAATACTATACTTAGATGACACCTTAGAACGAGTGTATAAGGTCACAGAACATGTTCTTCATGCATATACATGGGGAGGAGAATTAGGTTTTCCACTAATAAGATCACAGGTATTTAAGGAGATTTTTGGTATTGGCACATCTCAAGGACATAGAGAGAAGAACAAGGAAGGACCGGAGAGTAGTTTCATCCATCGTGTAGGAAGGGAAAGGGCCCTTACCGAAGGTGGAAGGACTCAAAGAGAACCGATTAGGGATCATAGAGCTCATAGGTGCAGGGACGATTTTCCCTTGCCTAGACCTACAGACCACCCTAGAAATTTGAGGCCTACTCAACTAGTGAAGGCTATGAAGAATTGCTTTGAGGGATCTAGACATCCCTACGAGCATGTAGCAGAATTCAAACAGGTGTTACAGGCTGAAAAAGTCAAAGACATGTTCACACAATTTAATGCCTTTGGACTAACTCTGAAGGGTGACACATTGGATTGGTTTTGACCGTTGCACCAAGACCAATTTAGAGACATCCACCACATGATGGAGTCCTTCATTATGAATTTTTCCAAGAGTGGAATTAGACACAACACATCTTCATTAATACACACATTCAAACAAACATCTCAAGAGACTATGAGGATGGAAGGTCAAAGATTTAGACATTATATAGAGAGATGCCCCCCATTGGAAGTACCCACTCAAGCCAAATTGATAGATTTGTTCATAGATGGCATATTGAGTCTAAGCTTAGGTCATACGTATTCCTGAAGGAACCAAGAACCTTGGATCAATGTTGACGCATCTGTGTAGACATAGAAGATAACTTACGAGAAGAGTTAGAACTTCCCAAGGTTCATAAAGATTTGGGTGGTACTATAGAGACCTCATCCAGACGTTCGAATTCAATAGAGGACCTAGCGGAACAAGTGGCCAAACGATTGGGATTCTCTAGCAAACCTGGCATCAAATTAGCCCCCCCTCGAATGTGTTACACTTCTGGAGGTGACCATATGGCAAATATGTGCCCAAATGCAATGCAACCCATAGGAAACTCCAATAAAATGTATTGTACCGTAGAGCGCAAATACACTCACCACACTGCTCAAGATTGCCCGTATAATAAACAGGTGGTTAGGCAGGGTTATCCTCAGCCATATCAGGCAGGTAGATACCAAGGGCAGTACCAACAACAACAATACTACCGTGCGCCTCCTCATTTTCAAGTTCCATACCAAGCACAACCTAGACCCGAACCTGTCCTAGGACAACAACCTCCACCCCCTACTAATGTAGTTTCTATGAAGTATGCCACACTAGAAGAGAATTCAAATATGGCATTAGTACCCACAACCCCTTTGATCAAAGACAATGACCCTAATGTAAATAGTTTCGACTCCACCCATGTAGATAGCCCACATGCCTACTATACGGAGTCACCAAAAAACTTAGATCCCTACTATGAGAATCCTGTGTATGAGCAAAGTTGGGAACCAGATTGCGCTCAGATCATGTATACAAACCCCAACTCGAGACCACAGGCTAGACACTAAGACCCCAAGGACCCAAAGGACCATGTTTTAAACGCCAAGGAGACCACTTCATACGTGATTGTTCACATGCCGCAACCGTAGTGCAGTCACAATATTTCAATATTCAAGGCTTTTGTTATGAATGTGGGAAGGATCAATTTATAAGAGATTTCCCTAAGAACCCCGCTAATGCTTCCACAAAAGTGACCCCCGTCAATGTGATAGGAATTGTGCAACACACCAAAGGTTCCATACCCCAATACATACCCATCCAAGCGATAACTAGAGCCCAAGCACAAAGGCAAATGCAACTAGAAACCCCCAGAAGAATAGTGGAAGCCAATGATGTAGAAGAATCAACAGGAAAGAAAACAAGAACCTAGAAAGAGTCATGAGAGCAACATAAGAGAAAATGGAGCAAAAGGATCAACAAATTAGAGGAAAGCCTAAGGAAAACTAGAGCTAAAATCTTAGAAATGGCATCACAAGAGGCTGAGCCATGGGTGATGACCTCAAAACTAGGATTAGTACTAGCAGACCTCACCCGTGAAAAGCTTGACATGATGCTCAAAGCTTATCAGGCTAGGATACAAGAAGGACCACAAGTAGGAGAATCCAGCAAGAACTACCCTAGAGCTGACATAGAAATAAAGAGAACCAAGTTGTGTATGAAAATGGTAGAGTTATCCCAGGCAATGTTTGAGGCATCACAGTACCTCAATTGGGAAGTTGTGGCTAGACTTGAGCTACATTTCCAAGGATTACTAGAAAGATTAGGGCAAATAGCATCTAATACAAAAAAAGTCAACTCTAGCATATAGACTAGCCTAGAGGAACCCTTGAAGACAACTTTATTTGAAAGGGCTAGGTCATACTTAGAAAATCATCAAACGAGCTACATGGATTCACATGCCATCTTAAGAGAGATTGAAGAAGAAAGATGGAGGTAGGAACAAGAATCACGGCCGCCTATACCAAAGATTGATGACTCAGGATAGTTCTCTGTAGATATCCCATCCATCTATGGAGATCAAGCAGACGATTGGCCCAGTGAGCATACTAGTTTTGAATCTAACTCTTTGCAAGAATTACCTCACTTCACGGGAACTTGGGAAGACCGATCAATTCAAGTGAAAGCCCCCACTATTCTAGTAAGGGGAGAGGACCACCCTTGCGATGGAATAATGTACATAGGAACAAAGATGAGAAGGAATCAGTATATTTTCTAGCAATAGATCCATCATGGTTGCATGAGGATACACACCTATGAATGTGTAAAATCACAACAAAGGAAGAGGAGCGAGTGACAACAAGAACGTCAAGAATAGGACACACCTTTAGACTATTGAGGACCCAGTGTATGTGCCAGTAGTGTTCCCAGTCGAGGAATTCAAACCATATGGCTGGGCAGAGATTTTTGCCACTATGGACATAGCAATTAATGAAGAACAATGGATCCCCCATTGTGATGAAGACAGCTTAATATATCCATCTTCACTATAAACCTTGTAGGGCAAGAAACTGAACAAGATGGGGATAAAATCGAAGGTGAGATCTCAGAAAGGAGTAAGCAAGTGAACAAGGAAGAATGGGAAGTAGAATCGAATAGACTCGAATGTTCATCAGAAGAGGAATTTTTAGGTTGGGTAGAAGCCATGTCCCCAGAACTCACCACCCCTAGGAAAGAAAAGGACAATTCGAGCCGTAATTCACGAAATCAAAAGATGAGAAAAGAAAAAAATATGAAGCTAGATGAAGAAGAACCATTGATGGAAGTGCCAAAAAAATTTTAGAAAATATGCCATGGAAGAACGAAAAATCATGATAAGAATGCCAAAGAGAGACAAAAATTCAGGAAAAGCTTATGATAATAAGGAGACCACAAAGAAAGTTCTAGTAGCAATCGAGGGTGGAGAAGAACGATGTACATACATAGGACATGATTTGACTGATGAAGAGGAAGAAAGCTTGATTGCTCTACTGAAAAGGTATAGGGATGTCTTTACATGGAGTTACAAGGATCTAAAAGGGGTAGATCTTGATATATGTTCCCATAGGATACCCATGACCACCGAGGCTAAACCACCAAGCAAAAGCCCTATACATATAATGATAACTACGCATTAAAGATCAATGAAGAAATTGATAGACTCATTGAAGCGAGATTCATCTATGAGATAGAACACACCGAAGGGGTGTCACTCATCGTAGTTGTGCCTAAGAAGAACTGTAAGCTGAGAGTGTGTATTAACTTAAAGAAATTCAATGCTGCTACCATTAAGGACAGTTACCCTCTGCCTATTATAGAACACCTGTTGGAAAGAGTCGCAGGCAAGGAAGTGTACAACTTCCTTGACGGATTCTCAGGCTATGATCAAGTCACCATTGCCCCCGAGGATCAACATAAGATGGCCTTTGCCACCGAATGGGGTATCTTTGCATTTCATGTGATGCCTTTTGGGTTGAAAAATGCACCTGCAACTTTCCAAAGCTTGATGTGCCACATGTTCAAAGAATTTCTGAGAAAGAATCTAGAAGTGTATGTAGATTATCTATGTGCTCACTTTGTGCTTAGACCACATCATATCCCTGAGCTTGAATGCATCTTCGATAAGTGTAGGGAATACCAAGTCTGTATAAATCCTGAGAAGTATGTTTTTATGGTAAGACAAGGTAAGATAATTGGTCACATAGTTTCGAAAAATGGAATTTCCACATATAAAGATAAGGTATGAGTGATCAATGAATTACCTAGGCCAAAGAACATAAAGGAGGTACAAGCATTTATGGGCCATTGCGGTTATTACCGATGATTTATACACATGTATGCAATCATTGCTAAACCACTCTACAACCTGTTGACAAACTTTGAGTGGATGGAAGAATGTGAGAGTTCCTTTAGTGAACTAAAATGATGATTGTGTTCTGCACCTATTCTAGCCGTGCCTCATTGGAACAAACTTTTTCACGTACATGTAGATGCTTCTAATCATGCCATAGGATGTTAGTGTTAGCGCAACCCACAGACGAGGGAAATATAGATTTACCGATTGCATACACTAGTAGGCAATTGAATGCCGCAGAAATGAATTACACCATGACGGAGAGAGAGGGGCTAGGAATGGTCTATGCCAATAAGAAATTTTGCCACTATTTATCGGCAAATAAGTTTAGGTTTTTTATAGACCATCAGACTCTCTTATATTTAGTAAACAAACCCTGCAACATGGGTAGGTTAATACATTGGTTTCTATTAATTATGGAATATGACTTTGAAGTTGTAGTCAAGAAAGGTAAGATGCACTTGAGAGCAGACCACCTCTCGAGGATAACTTCCAGAGAAGCAGCTACTGGGGTAGTAGATGAGCTGCCAGATGCTTACCTATTTAATGTCAAGATCGTTCTTGAATGGGCAAAGCCATTAGTTCCAATATTGACATATGGACCCAAGAATCCTCAAGTGAGAACCCAAGAAAAGGAGGTAGTGAGAGCGTAGAGATACCAAATCCTCGCTAGTAGTATCTATAGGCAGGACCATCAAAATATCCTTGCTTGTTGTGTAGAAGAATAGGAGTATAACAATTGGTTGCAACTAACACATGTAGGTGCACTAGGGAAACATCATTCGACACAAGGGACGCTACTGAACTTGAAAAGGCTAGGTGTGTATTGGCCGTCAATGGAAAAAGATGTTCGACGATTGCAAAGTTATGCCCAAAGTGTTGTAATAGACCATCGATAGAACACGCTACTCTATACCAGATGACCCGAATGCCAGACTGGAGTGAACCTTTAGTCACTTATCTGAGGATGAAGACTTTTCTAGAAGACATGACTTTGGCACGTAAACGAAGCCTTGAGCAAGAGGCCCTAGACTACAAGCTCATTGGTGATAATCTGTATAAGAGAGGAAGAGACGGTTATATGAGGATATGCATGCACGAGAGTGAATATCTCAACCTTTTGGAAGCTACACACTAGCGTGCAACAGGAGGCCATTTTGGACCCGACTGTGTTATTAAGGCCATACTATTTTTAGGGCTATGGTGGCCCACTCTCCATATGGATGCCCACACCTATGTAAAACAGTGTGACATATGTCAAAGGACTTAGTATCCTATTTGCAGGGATGAGATGTCCCTACGACCCAGGATGGGAGGGTGTGCATTCTCAAGGCCACAAGGAAAAATGATGCACGCACCACTGTGAAATTCTTGTTTGAGAATGTCTTCACAAGATATGGACTTCCTATCGAGCTCGTAAGTGATAGGAGTACTCATTTCTTAAATGAGGTTATTGAATATTTATTACAAGACTTCATGGTAATACATAAGAAATCAGCACCGTATCATCCACAAGCTAATGGACAAGCTGAAAGTACTGATAAGATTTTGTGCAACATCCTAACCAAGATTGTCAAAAATAAACGTTTGGATTGGGATTGGCAATTACACCATGCCTTATGGGCTTATCGAGTAGCCTATAAAACAGTGCTCAATGCCACACCATTCCAGATGGTGTTTGGTCAGAATGCCATGTTGCCTTGAGACTTTTTGATATCCACACTCAAAATTGCTTACGTGCATGAATGGACAGGTCATAAAATTCCCTTGAGAATACTTGACTTAGAACGATTAGGAGAGATGAGACTGCGTGCAGCAATAGGAATTTATGCCACTAAGAAGAGACAGAAAGCCTACTTTGATGCTCATATCAAAGATAAGGGGTTACAAGTAGGAGATTTGGTGCTAGTATACACCTTGAAACAACATTCCCGTACGTTAGAGAAACGAGGATATGGACCCATGATCATCAATAGGATATCAACTTGTGGTGCTCTTCAACTAGCAACTCTAGAAGGAGAGGTAATGCCTTATTATATCAGTGGATGTAGAGTTAAGCTCTATCAAGAACCCTTGATAGAGGACATGCTTAAATGGCCAACTCTTGCCAAAAAGCGAAAGGAAGAGGAGGAACGAATCAGAGTTGAAGCCCAAGCAGAGGCATTAGAACGCATTAGGTGCATGCAATTAAGAAGGAAAGGGCTATCTAGAGAACCTCAACCAAAGGATGCTCCATGATATCAAGTAGCTATGTGTCAAATTAGAGGAAGGGATGTCCCTAGTATTGTTGACAGGAGACCATTTGTTAACATCATTCTAGGTCATGACCCAATGCACATGCAATTTAAGGTTTTAATCGACTCTGGTGCAACGATGAATGCAATTAGGCTCTCCCTTTATCTGGAATATGAAGTGATGCCTATTGAAGCCTATCTCATAGGATTAGGTGGATTAGAAACCCCTTGCATAAGCGAGGTCAAGCTACCAATCTCCATCGAGGATGTGACCTTGACAGTGAAACTTTTGGTTTGCCATGATGATGACCTAATAGAACCTATGATCCTAGGCAAGGAATGGTTATTGTTGGCGCAAGTCAACCACCAATTGATGTTTTGGATAAATATTTGAAGTCAAAGGATGAAGAAAAGATCAACAATTGAAGATTGAAGATAGAGTATGTTCAGAAGGTGAAGACTTGTATACATATGTACATTAGTTTGTAGTTAGCTCACATATACCTTTTATATGGTCATGAGCTTGTACATATATGCCTATATATACAAGTAAAAAGTCGGGGCAAGTATGAGAGAGTATGAGATAACAAGAATTAGATGTTAGAAACGTGATGAGACACTTTAGAAGTGAAGGAGATCTCTCTCATCATTCAGTTGTACAATTTTTCAGAGAAGAAGAAAATTTGCGCTTGATCTTCTGCTGTGTACTCCTTTTGTGTTTAATCTTTTGTGAAATGCTTTTGTACAAGTCTAAGTCTATAGAAGATTGACCTCTGTACAAGTTTTCAGATCCTAATTGTGATCAAGCTGAGAGAATTGAGAGTAGGAACATTTACATGTGTAAATGTGAAGAAGTGAAGTTGCAACAGATGCAAAATTTAATGCCAATGTTTTGGTGAGTTCTCCTTCCATTAGTAAAGTTTTGAGCAAGCAAGCACTCATTCTTAATCCATTTCTGATTATGTAACAAGGATGAAGGACATTGCAGATGCATTAGGAGCAGTTGATTAAGATATTGAGGAGGATAAATTGCTAAGGCAAATCCTCACAGTTTTGAGAGGAGATGAGAAATGGAAGCCATTCATTTTGTCTACTGAATTGTCACTAGATAATTTCACTCCTAATTTAAATCAGTTGCTAGGACACATGCTAACCTTTGATCAGGATGTCAAAGGTGATGGTGATAAGAGTGCAGGTCAAGCAATGTATTCAAAGGATAAGAAGAAGAATAGCAAAGGCAAGCAACAAGCAAATGAAGAAGAAGGTACAACTAGCCAAGCCAACTTCCTAAGAGGAAGAGGAGGTGGCAAGGGTAGAGGAAGAGGCAGAAGCAATAAAGATGGAGCCAAAGCTTGCTGGATTTGTGGTAAGACAAATCATTTAGCTCATGATTGTTGGCGTAATAATTAGAATAATGGAGGATATAATCAGAACTTTAATTCAAGAGGAAGAGGTGGTAGAAACCAGAGAGGTAATTTCAGAGGTAGATGTAGTAGAGGTTACTTTGGAAGAAATGCAGGTAGAGGGTTCCAAAGTCAATCCTAAAACAATACCTACTACAACTATGCTTCAGATAAGAAAGAAGATTCAATCTTGATTATGAATGCAACTTGTGAAAGGCAAAGTGAAGACCAAAGAGTCTTCTACATTGACTCAGGGTGTAGCAATCACCTGAGTGGTAATATAGCTTTGATTACTAATTTGGAGAATAAGGTAACTAATAATGTGTTGATATATTTAGGTAGTGATGTGTGTGAACACACTAGGACTGTCGGGGCACTTTTTCCTCTCTTTAGGTTTTTTTCCCCCGGCTTGTATATACGCCTATTGCCCTAATGGGCTACTTATCTTTATACATTCTCTAGTAATACATTCACTATTGTGTGTTTGTGCTCCAAGCTTCTTCTTCTTCCTTATGTTGCTCGCGTGCTTCCACAGACATCTATCTCCAACAATTGGTATCAGAGCAGGTCGTCGCTTCATCTAGGGCGCCATCGACACTCCTCCGTTTGCAGTCTCAGAATTGCACGAATTTTGGTGAGCATACTCAGCGTGTTTCCGAACGCACTATCGCAGCACTTGTGCATGCTATTTTATCTTTTTGTGCCAAAGGTATATACCAGTTTCTATTCGCCAGTTTAAGCGTCTCGGAGTCTGCTACAGATCTAGCAGAACTTGTCTAGGCAGTTCTGTTCAACTTTTTGAGATACAGTCAATTTTTTGCATCAAGGTATTTTAGTCACCGGCCATGGCTGAAAGCAGTGATGTATTCCGTATGTTGGCTGTTGAGGATAAGTTGGATGGTACCAACTACCCATTATGGGCTTATATGATGTGACATGTATTGGTTGCAAAAGGACTGTGGAACATTGTGCAGGGTGTTGAAAGACGTTCTGTTAGACCTGCAACTACAGGTACTGCAAATACAGGTGCTGGAGCTGATGAAGATGGTGTCAAAGATGATATTCCGTAGATTCCTGTTCGTGCTGCTGTTTCTGTTGCACCTATTGTAGAGCAAATTCGTTAGGATGGTAGAGATGCCCAGGCACATGCATTGATAGCCTTGTCTGTCAAATGTGCCATTATTCCTCATATTCGCTCTTGCAGAACAGCTGAGGATGCTTGGGATACACTAACCACATTGTACCAAGCTAGGAATGAGGCTCGTGTTGCTTACCTCCAAAAGCAGTTGGAGAGTGAGCACATGAATGAAGGTGATTCTATGGACAGTTTCCTAACAAAGATGAAAGATTTGAAGGAACAATTGATTTCTGCTGATGAGGTTATACCAGATAGCTCACTTGTGCAGACCGTTCTGAATGGTCTTCCTGATTCATATCAGAGTTTTGCTTCTACTCTTCGGTTGATGATGAAAGGAAATCCGAATGCCTTATCATTTGAGGAGTTAGTCTCTGTTCTGTTGCAGGAAGATCAGTCCAGGCAGAACAGGTCCATCATGCGTGTTGCAGATCAAGCTTTCCTGGCTAGTCAGAAGGGCAAAGGAAAATGGAGCTCTTCTACTAGTAAGCAAAAATCTGCAAATGTTGCACATTCAAAGAACCAGGATAAAGATGAGTAGAAATCAGAAAAGCAGAAATTGTTTTGCAAGTACTGTAAAGGGAATGATCATATCATAAAGAACTGTCCAAAACTGGTTGCAAAAGAGGCAAAGAAAAAGGAGGCTGGAATGGTTGTTGCAGAAGCCTCTACACCAAAAACAGAGTTTGCTAATCTTGTGCAGGAAGAAGAATGGGCGTTTAATACTGTTTGCAGTTTTGACCCATCTTCTCATGAGCAGTGCATGTCTGCAGTGGACTCAGATGTTTGGTACTTTGACAGTGGGGCGACCAAACATATTACCTTGCAGCGCAGTTTCTTCTCTTCACTTGAGCGTGCCTCTACAGGGAATATTGTCACATGTGCCAACAACTCCTCTTAACCTGTTATGGGAGTTGGTAAGATCATTATGACTACTGCTGATGGTAGTTCTTTCACCTTGTCAGATGCCTTATTTGTGCCAGGGATCAAGAAGAATCTGTTATCAGTTTCTACATTAGCCAAGATTGGCTTGGTTGTGAAATTTGTTGATGACAGGTGTACAGTTCATGATCTATCAAATGACGATGTGATTATTGCTTCTGGCATTTTATGTCGTGGGCTGTATAAGCTCATAGACTATGAAAGATCTGTGAATGATTCGGCATGTGCAGATCATGATTCTCAGGTTATGTCAGATGCAAAGCTTTGGCATGCACGCTTTGGTCATTTGAATTTTTCTAGTTTGCTACGCCTACAGAAATCTGATATGGTATCTTCTTTGCCCAAGCTTGAGGCACCTGGAAAACATGTATGTGAAGGCTGTATTTTGGGTAAAATGTAGCGTTCCTCCTTTCCAAAAGATGGTTCAGTTTGGGCTACGCAGAAATTGCAGCTTGTACATAGTGATGTCTGTGGTCCTATGGAGACACCCTCTTTTGGGAATTACATTTACTTCATGACTTTCATTGATGATTTTTCCAGGCATGCATGGGTATATCCACTCAAAGCAAAGTCCGAAGTGTTCATGTGCTTTAAACAGTTTTTGGTTTTGGCTGAAAATCTGTCAACATGTAAAATGGGCACCCTCCGTTCTGATCGAGGGGGGGAATATATGTCTTCTGATTTTAATGCATTTCTGGCTGAATGTGGGATAAAACACCAGTGTACAGTGCCGTATACACCTCAACAGAATGGAGTTGCTGAACGAAAGAACAGGTCACTCATGGAGATGGCGAGGTGTATGGTCAAGAGTTAGGCTTTACCACATAGTTTTTGGCTTGAGGCTGTCATGTGTGCAGCATATGTACTTAACAGGTGTCCCACTAAAGCGCTACAGTCTATACTCCATATGAGGCTTGGCATGATCGCAAGCCATCTGTTGCTCATTTGCAGGTTTTTGGTTGTTTGGCATATGCACTAGTGCCTGAACAACATCGCAGAAAATCGGATGATAAGGCAGTAAAATGTATTTTTGTTTGGTACAGTTCTGAAAGTAAAGGCTATCATCTGTATCATCCACAGACTAAACGCATTCTGGTTAGCCATGATGTTGTCTTTGTGGAAGATGCTATTCAACCATTGCTTTCATGTACTAAGGAGACATATGTTAGCTCCAAAGACATGTATGATACGTTGATGCCTCTTTTTACAGGTGGACAGTCTAGTGCTGGTCCTAATGAGGCACCTTCTCTGCCTTTGCAGGTTTCATATGATGATGCATATCATTCTATTTCTGATGCAGATTTACATGATGCACTTGTTGATGAGAGAGCTGATATTGAGCAGGCAAAAACTATGCCAAAATGGCTGGTGCAGACTTTGCGTGACAACAAATTAGATGCACCTTTGTCATATCGTACTCGTTCAGGCTCTCATAGTGCCTCCTTTGCATCAGATTGCTATGCTATGGCTGCGTCTAGTCTCTGTGATGAGAATGAGCTTGTTTCTTTTGATGAAGCACAAAATTCAGAAAATTGGATGGCTGCCATGCAATCTGAATATGATGCTATAATGAAGAATGGTACATGGTCTTTATGTGACTTGCCTCCTGCCAAGAAGGCCATTGGCACTAAGTGAGTATACAAGCTGAAGCGTAAACCTGATGGTACAGTTGACAGGTATAAGGCTAGGCTTGTTGCAAAGGGTTATGTGTAGGAAAGAGGCATTGATTTTGATGAGACCTTTGCACCTACATGCCGTATGACTACTGTTCGGAGCATTGTGCACTTGCAGCCCATCATGGTTGGAATGTACATCAGTTGGACATCAAAACAACATTTCTGAATGGTGACTTGCATGAAGAAGTGTATGTTTTTCAGCCCCGTGGCTTTGTGCAGAAAGGGCATGAAAACCAGGTGTGCAGGTTAAAGAAGGTATTATATGGTTTAAAGCAAGCACCACGTGCTTGGTATGAGAAGATCCATGCCTATCTGGTTGCACATGATTTTGAGAATTGTCCAACTGAAAGTACCTTATATGTTAAGCGTGCTAATGATGTGCTTCTGATCATTGTTGTCTATGTTGAGGACATGCTGCTCACTGGTCCTATTGAGAAGCATATTGCTGATTTCAAGGCTGATTTGCATGCCTCATTTGAGATGTCTGATTTGGGGCATTTGCATCACTATTTGGGCATTCAGTTTATGCAAGTTGATGGTGGAATGGATTTGTGTCAAACAAAATATATTGACACATTATTGTAGCGTTTTGGCCTTGAAGTCTGTAAACCTATTGCCACTCCTATGGAGACAGGCTTACGATTGAGTCTTCATGATGCTGGAGATGCATTTGATGCTGTTCTTTATCAGCAGGCTGTTGGATGCTTGATTTACTTATGCATTACTCAGCTAGATATTCAGTTTGCTGTCTCACAGATGAGCAGGTTTATGCATTGCCTAGGAGTCACAAATTGGAAGGCGGTTAAGTGCATCTTTCGCTACTTGAGTGGTACTCGGCTACTTGGGTTGTTTTATCCCAAGGGGGGATCACTACCGCCAGATTTGCATGCTTTTTTTTACTCAGATTGGGCTGGTTGCTATGACACTCGTGTATCCACCAGTGGTTTTTGCTTCATGCTTAATAGCTCATGTATATCTTGGTTGAGCAAGAAGCAACCTACTATGGCGACTTCCAGTTGTGAGGCTGAGTATAGGGCATCTTTCACAGCGACTGTTGAGTGTGTGTGGCTCAGACGCCTTATGGCTGATTTGGGTGGTGGCCAGTCTTCTGCCACCACCATCTTCACTCACAATCAGAGCGCATTGGCAGTTGCGAGGAACCCTATGTTCCATGCTCGCACTAAGCACAGTGAGGTGCATTATCACTATGTGAGGGAGAGGTTCTCTGCTGGGGAGATCAGCTTGGCATATGTGCCCACGCAGGAGAACATTACAGACCTTTTCATGAAGGCTCTGCCTAGGGAGAAGTTTGAAGCTTTCCGCAAAGCTTTGGGCTTACTTCCTTTTGTGGATTGATTTCCACATAGCTTGGCACTTCCTTATACATGAGTGCCAACTCCTTGTTCACCGCATCACTCCTAGAGGGGATTTGTTGATATATTTAGGTAGTGATGTGTGTGAACACACTAGGACTGTCGAGGCACTTTTTTCCCTCTTTAGGAGGTTTTTTTCCACCAGCTTGTATATACGCCTATTTCCCTAATGGGCTACTTATCTTTGTACATTCTCTAGTAATACATTCACTATTGTGTGTTTGTGCTCCAAGCTTCTTCTTCTTCCTTGTGCTGTTCACGTGCTTCCGCAGACATCTATCTCCAACATAATGTAGTTCAAACAGGTGATAATACAAAGCATACTGTGAAGTCAATTGGATTAGTGAAGGCCAAGGATGGAAGTACTCTTCTGAGTAAGGTCTTGTATGTTCCTACAATTCCAAAGAATCTGATAAGTGTAGGACAAATTGTTGAAAAATGTTATGAAGTAAGTTTCACTAATGATGGAGTTCTTGTGGAAGACCCTAGCAATGGTATAAACAAATTGTTTCATGGAAGAAAGAAGGAAGACTCTTCACATTGAAGATTCAAGGTAATGTTGGTCATGCCTTGCTCACTTATGGAGGACATAAGATCTCTGAGTTAGATCTTTGGTATAAAAGGCTTGGACATTTCAATGAAAGGGGTATTAAGGATATGGTTAACAATGGTTCAATGCTTGGATTGCCTAATGTTGCAGGTCAACATATGACATACACATGTGAGGCATATCAATTAGGTAAGGCTCATAAGCAATCATATTCTAAGCATGGTTTCATGTATTCAAAAAAGCTGAGTTGGTACACACAGATGTGTGCGGACCATCAAAGGATTTCAGTATAAATGGTTTAAGATATTATGTGATTTATGTTGATGATGCTACCAGGGGGGTCACTATCTATGTGATCAAAGATAAATCAGAGGTATTTAATACATTCAAACATTATCATGTGTATGCAGAAAGAATCACAGGTCAAAAGTTGAAGAGACTAAGGTCAGATGGAGGGGGAGAGTATTTCTCTAATGAGTTCAGTGATTAATTATGGAATGCAGGTATAAAAAGGGAAGTTACTTGTAGGTACTTTCCTCAACAAAATGGTGTAGCAGAAAGAAGAAATATAACTCTTGTTGAGTTTGCAAGATCCATGATGAAGGAGAAAAATTGTCCAAATTATTTGTGGGCTCAAGCTGTAAATACAGCTACATATTTGGTCAATAGGTTACCATGTAAAGCTTTGGAGTGTATGGCACCATATGAAGCATGGTGGGGTAAGAGACCTACCTTAGATCATTGCAAAGTGTTTGGATGTTTGGCTTATGCATATGTGCCATCTCAATTGAGGCATAAATTGGAACCTAAAGCTGAAAAGTATGTGTTCATTGGATATGATGATAAGAAGATGGGATATAGGTTGTGGAGTCCATCCACAAAGCAATTCCTTGTATCAAAGGATGTTACATTTGATGAGCAAGGTACTTGGTATGCAGGGACAATCAATATTCATGTAGGTGATGAAGAAGTTTTGAATCAAAAGAAAGGTAAATCAAAGGTTCATATATTTGATGAGGAAGATAGCAATGAAGTACAAGTTGAAGTTGAAGAAGTGCCAAGGTTTGATCCAGAATGTGATGAACCAGAAACTTCAAGAAGTGGAGAGCTCAGAAGGTCATCAAGACACAAATGGCAACCTACAATGTATAGCTATGACACTTGTTTTTTTACTACTAAAGATTCATGGTGAAAGCAGATGAAGACCCTTCTACATATGAAGAGGCAAAAAGTAAGGAAAATTGGGAGAAAGCTATGCAGGAAGAGTATGATGCATTGATGGAGAATGACACATGGGATTTGGTTCCTAAACCAAATAGTCAGAAGATCATTGGATGCAAGTGGGTCTACAAGACAAAGAGGCATGCAGATGGAAGTGTGTCTAGGTATAAACTAGACTTGGTGTGAAAGGGTATGCTCAAACATATGGTATAGATTATGATGAGACCTATAGTCCTATGGCAAAGATGACAACCATCAGGACACACATAGCCATTGCTGCATCTAAAGGTTGGAGACTATGTCAATTAGATGTGAAAAATGCTTTTCTAAATGGTTATATTTCAGATGATGTTTTCATGGAGCAACCACAAGGGTTCAAAGATAAAAGGTATTCAGAATATGTATGTAAGCTCAAGAGAGCTTGTATGGTTTGAAGCAGGCCCCAAGGGCATGGAATTATAGACTTGTGAAGTTCTTGAAGGAACTTGGTTTCCAAGTATCTAAAGCTGATAGTAGCTTGCTTATCAAAGCAAGTGATGATGGGTTCATTTACATGTGCATATATGTTGATGACATAATTCTTATAGGTATAGATGAGAAGGGAATTCAAATCCTCAAGAAACAAATGGAGAAAGATTTCAAGATTAGTGACTCAGGAGACTTGTCATATTTCTTGGGCATGGAGATCTCATATACTCAACATGGAGTATATATAACTCAAGAGAGGTATTTGAAGAACTTGTTGATCAAGTTTAAGATGGAAGATTGCAGGGTATCACCTACTCCAATGGAGGTGAATAAAAAATTGAGCAGATATGGAGGAGAAGAATTAAAGGACATGAAGCTATATCAAAGTCTGGTTGGTAGTCTAATCTATGCTACATTAACTAGGCCTGACTTGTCATATGTAGTTGGAGTGTTGTCTCAATTCATGCATTGTCCTAGGAAAGAACATTGGGTTGCAGGGCAAAGAGTGTTGAGATACATTAAGGGTACACTCAAGGAAGGTTTGTATTATGGTTTTACATCAGATACAAACATCAAGATATATAGTGATACAGATTGGGCAGATAATCTTGATGATAGGAGATCAACATCTGGATACTTGTGTTATGTGGGAGATAAGCTAATCTCTTGGTGTTCAAAGAAGCAACATACAATTGCTTTATCATCTACAGAAGCAAAGTACAAAGGTATGGTTGAAGCTGCAAAGGAAGTCATATGGTTGAAAACTCTCATGAAGAGTTTTGACATGATTCAGAGTACACCCACTATTCATGGAGATAATATGAGTTCATTTAATCTAGCTGCTAACCCTGTTTTTCATGCCAGGACTAAACACATTGAGATTCATTATCACTTCTTAAGAGAGAAGGTGATTGAAGTCATACACACTTCAACAAAAGATCATATTGCAGATATGCTAACCAAAAGCTTGGATGGACCAAAACTACAAAGATTCAAAGACATGGCAGGTATAAAGAAGATGGAGAAAACATCAATTGATGATTGAGGGGGAGCTATTGGTGCAAGTCAACCACCAATTCATGTTTTGGATAAAAGGATGAAGAAAAGATCAACAATTGAATATTGAAGATAGAGTATGTTCAAAAGATGAAGACTTGTATACATATGTATATTAGTTTGTAGTTAGCTCACATATACCTTTTATATGGTCATGAGCTTGTACATATATGCCTATATATACAAGTAAAAAGTCAGGGAAAGTATGAGAGAGTATGAGATAAGAAGAATTAGATGTTAGAAAGGTGATGAGACACTTTAGAAGTGAAGGAGATCTCTCTCATCATTCACTTGTACAATTTTTCAGAGAAGAAGAAAATTTACACCCGATCTTTTGCTGTGTACTCCTTCTGTGTTTAATCTTTTGTGAAATGCTTTTGTACAAGTCTAAGTATGTAGTTGATTGACCTCTGTACAAGTTTTCAAATCCTAATTATGATCAGGCTGAGAGAATTGAGAGTAGGAATATTTACATGTGTAAATGTGAAGAAGTGAAGTTGCAACAGGTGCAAAATTTGATGCTAATGTTTTGGTTACTTCTCCTTTCACAGTGTAAAGTTTCAAGCAAGCAAGCACTCATTCTTTAAGTTGGAAGGTAAGCTACCTATGGCTAAAAGCATTTGATTAAATGGGTTGTACTTTGGGAGAACCATGCTTTAGAAGTTGCAGGTGTCAAAGTCGACTATACTGGAGAAGAGTTTCATACATAGGTGAACTGTTTGAAGCATTTCTCAAGATCTACTGAGTCTTTTGAAATAATTTAACTTGGAGAAGGTGCGCAATCTTTAGAAAACACATTGTGCAATGTTTTATAAAAAACTTTACACATTTGATTAGTCAATGAGTGAGTTATGTGCAGCAGATTTTTTTGAGGAGTAACTCTCTTCCCAGTTAGTTCAAGATTTTGATAATTTAGCATTGATCCTCCAAATTAGTAAAGATTTTGAGTTGTAGAGGTGCCCTAACATCAAGGATAGCTTTTTCTTTTGGATATTAACACTCTCCATCAGTTATACCACTACTCGGTGAACTTAAATCTTCACAGAAGTGTGCTCCAGTTGGAACTTGCAAGACAGTGCCATGAGGTACCACTCAGAGGTCGGTGTAGAGAAATGTTGGACGTAACAGAAGACCCTCTAGCTGTGTGTGGCCTCAATCCAACTTTGTGTGGGTTAACTAGCCCTACCGAATAGAAATCATGGTAAATGCCACCCATCTAGGAGGTGAGGTTGATCAAGCAGACAAGAACCAGACAAATATGGCGGCATAAGGTTCAGCCTCCAACTGGGCATGAACTATAAGAGAATCCCGGCAAGCCCTATAGATCCCCACAAACCCCCCAATCAGGTAGTTACATAGGGGAGGATTCAAGAACCTCCATCGGATCACCCTCGCTAACACGATGTCCACCTAGATCTGTTGTACATAATGCCTCATTCTATAAGGGGCTAGGCATGTTAGCAATGGATCTCCCTTCTTTTCCAAAACAGAGTGTGGATATGACATCTCACCATTGACGAGTAGCACGGCCACATCACCCATGTACTCAAAGGAGGAGCACCTCAGAGTGGCCCTTTAGACAGTCCATTAAGGCATTCCCACACCCAAGGTGGATACCCAAAGCTATAGTATCCAGTGAGTCCAACACTCTAGATCTTCGGCATCCCTCTCAATTTCAACTGCGACAACGTATTCGATAGATTTGGGTGCCCAAGACCTTGGTGACAGCTCAATCCAAGTCTCACTAGCTTTGGATACCTAAGAAATGTGTAACTTATGCTTCAACTCTAGTCAGCCTGAAGAAAACCTTTTCTACGAATAACAGGACATCCGACATACCCTGTTTGGTAGATTCCACTTCATCTCTTGTACCCCCCCATGTTGTACAGAAATGGATTCCCAAGCCTTCACTAATCATGACAAATCTCAACCAAGCCCATCCCCACTGCTAACATGGTAAAGCTAAACACTTACTGACCACTCCACCCATCTCGAGCTCGACAAACCCATCTCACTACCATCCTTGTAAAATACACTAACTTTGTAGCTAGCACTCATTAGTTTTCAATTGTAAAGCCATGCACCTCACACACTATTACTCACAGTCAAATCACACACTTCTCACATTCACCTCACACATCATTAAAACCATGCACACTGCACAGGAAGCATGTTGTTGGTGGAAACGAATGGAGGTCTCATCTTCTTGGGATCTTAATTATTTTCCATGACTAATGTGTTTTCCTCTTCACTCCAGCTTAGGTTCATTCACAAGCTTTCATCATGCAACCAGAAAGTTCCACTAGTGCAGTGCTTGGACGGCCTGTAGTCGACTTCTCAGCTCTTCCATTTGGAAGCGTGTTAACAGTGATATCGCCCAAATTCCAAGGTTTCACAAGACCCATGCCTATTGAAGACCCACCTCGGGGAAAAACGGAAAAAGTGAGCAATGAAGCGAACCAAGGGCTTGCTGGACCACTGGGTGAAGTAGAATTCATCTATGAAGCCAACCTGACATACGGAGCAAATATGTGGCAACGATATCAATTATTCTCACAAGAATTTGAAGAGTTCAGACTAGTGAAGATTCTGGCAAAGAGCAGGATTTGCAAACTACTTTAGCGCACCACTCCCTAAACCCAACTTTTATCGATGTTATTATCTAGTGGTTTCTATAAAAGAACAAGAGCAAAAGGAGTTGGATCCAGTCTTCATACTACCTTCATTAGCCAATGACCCCCCATTCAAGAAGTTCACCTTATCTTTGGACTTAATCAAGACTGCTCTTAAGATTCATTGTAATCATATGCCCATGGAAGCGCCTTATCCCACAGTCTATTAAGTGAAGTGATCACAAATGTTTATGGTTTGGATTGTACCTTGCCACTACTAGGCCTCACATGATTGACATTGCCACTTATATCTAAGACCAGCTTTCAGTGGCAGGACATCGTTGGGAGAAGAAAAAAGTTGTTCATGGTTGTTGTGCCCTCACATGCATTATCTATATGTGTTTGGCTTATGATATCACTATTGAGAGAGCCCTTCCAGCAGCAGAGTTACAACAATAAAAAGGTTCAAAGAAAACCATGTGATCTCCCAATGCTAGAAGCGTAAAGTGCATGCATGGCACAATCCCCTGTTTACAAGTTCCACAATCGCCTTCGCCAGAGCCCACACCCGAGACCTCCCCACAATGCCCTCTAGTTCAACCGAAGCCAAGTGTTCAACCACTCCGAGTCCGCTTGAATCGTGCTACTACAATGCATGAGGTCTCACAGGCAGTGACCATTGTTCCTAGCACCATCCCAACCACGGCCACCACTACTGTTGAAGCTCCCATGGTGACCTCTACCTTTGTCTCCGACTCTTTTACCTTCCTGGTAACTAGTTTGGCTACAGAGGATATCAACACTACATTTGATTTCGAGATCTCGGAGGTGTTGTCTAATGACTTCCAGTTTTCGGACATGCAATTTGTTTCTCAAGAATTTGAATGACCTGCTTACCCCACAACACCATCAGAGGGAGAGAACACTAACTCTGAAGACGAAGACGACGATTGCATGGTGACTTATGAGGGAGCTGATGACACTGAAGAGAGTGAGGAAGAAGCACATCAATCGAAGAAACAAGCCGAAGCTCAAGGGGAAACTAGTACATATGAAGAGGAGACAACAGAAGCAACTAGATACACGATAGCCATTAGACGGAATAAGGTTTGGGCAAGGACCAGGGTGACTGAGGTATAGAGCCAAGTCATTTTGCAGCAAGAATTGGTAAACGGTGGATGTGAGGAGACTTCCATCTTAGCTATGCATGAATTGGTCTAGTCAGTAGGTGTACCAAAAGCCTTATGTTACTTGCTATGGAGACCCCTTCCCTTGTTTGACCTTTAGTGAGTTAGAATCCTCAAACGGCCGGGCACATACATTCGTGTACCTCTAGATCCTATGATATCCGCACCCCTTGTGGGTTCTTCTACTATTGACGTAATAGCAAGTGAAGTCACTACCCCTGTATATACCATTAGTTCAACCATCCCTTCTCCCCCAGCACCAACCCAACCCTCCCCTAACATTGTAGAGAGCCTCGATGTTCGTATTCCACCCCCTGTTTCCATTTGGCGCCCGATATCAAGTCCAATTATGGCTACTCCTCCCATTACCTTTGTCTCCATTCCACCTATCCATATGCCATATGTCATTTCCCCACCCCCTCATTTCCCCTCGTACACCACTAACCGATTGTACTCTTGTACAGTGTCTACACCACCACCCTCATCCTACTTTTCTTTCACATCTGTTTTGTATCTGCAAACCTCACCTTTTGCCTTTGTCAAGCCCTCCCAGGAACTCCGTCCACAAGCTCCCTTCTTATGGCCACCGAGAATACCACCCCACTCACCTCTCACCACACAATTGCAACCCCCACCTTGCACGATCACACCCACTTCATTCTTTCACATTGCTATCACTGAAAGCACATCCAACGACATGGAAATTTCACCTAGTGCCTCACCAGATGCACATTTTCATGTATCACCCACATCACGTAACACACTTCACACGACACCTATCCGCACATCTCTTGCATCACTTGCCACGGCATCCACAATCCCTACCCCAACTCCCACACCCATTGCATTACAAATCACTCCGCATGTGTCATTTCCCACATTTGCAACGTCATCATCTTCCATTGTTGATGCTTCCATCCAGCAGATGATACAGTGCCTTCAACAGATTAATGTAGAATACTCTTTATTAGGGCAACAACATTCGGTCCTCCAACATACTACATAGGATTTGCAGAAACAGTTAGATGCACTAAATTTACAGAATCAGGAACTCAATATGAAGTATCAAACCTTGGAAGCAGAGCATCAACAATAGCAAAAAACTCTCGAGGCATAAGTATAGGAGTGCGTCAAAGAAGTCGAGTCGCAACTAGAAGTCTATTTAATGCACAATGCTCAATTATCGTGCAACATGGCGCTCCTTCGAAGGCATCTCAATGCAGCCGTAAGAAAATCAACGACTCCAACAACAAAACTATGAGAACTTCGAGGCTACCTTGGATAATCTAGAGACCCCTCTCAGCCCCTCTTGTTTTCAAGTTGTTCCTCTGGAGTCAATGCACATTCTCTTGGAAGACCATGCATGGGTGCTAGAAGATTATGACCAATTACAAGAGCAATGCCAAACACTCAAGGAGACAAATAAGCAATTGTTGTTAAGAGATTCATTAGGGCCTACCATTGTGTAGGAAGTTGCTCCACCAGCCCTCCTTGACGAATTGAACGTGCTACGCATAAAAGTACATGAATTACAGACACAAGTATCCAACATGCTGAAACCCCCTCGATCGGACTCTCCACCAGACTTGTCGAAACCTGATGAGACTATACCCATACCAGTTGATGACACATTTGAAGAAGAGTATGTACTATTGCCATGGTTGGAGGCTGCTCATCAGTAGAGGGCCACAATACATACGAGTTACCTCCTCCGACATGGTTAAAAACGGTTGAAGAACTTGGCAAAACACATTTGAGGCAAGTTGATGCGTAGTTACATGCGATGGCCAACATTGAAGAGGTTATTTTGAAGTCTCCGTATTTTGTTGCTATAGCACCCCGACGACACATTATGACTAGCAATCTACAGTATAAATCTTACTTCCTCTTGCTCGAGGAATACAATTTCCAGATTCAGAGCATCACTAAGAAGCGCCCCATGCATGCCACACAGTTTGAGCCAAAAGATGTTCCCCCGAAAGAGGAAAGGGGTCGTATCTATCAACCAACATGGCGGATGGAATTACTCCAACAATACCCCAAAATGATGCACATGTGGATGCGTGCACCCACCCACTTAAAATACAACCCATGCTATGGACTTGTTCCTAGAAGACGCACCTGGAAGGCCTTCGCTATAAAAGTTCAAAACAATCGCCAATGTAAAGACTAGCTCAACTACCCCTATCTTACACCGCCCCGGAATAACACTCCTACCGTCCGATATATGATGGCTACTATTCCTCATTGGTTACCATGCTTGCATCGATGGCTGATGTTGACGTGCAAATGATCGAGAAAATTTTTGATATGATGCTGATGGTCTTCAAGACATTCCGACGTGTCAAGGCTCCAATGATGAACACACCAGGCTTCGAACATGGCAAATTGGATTTAGTATATGACATGAGCATGACACCTTCACTCAAAGTATGCTATGTGTGGCACTGCAGACCGAAATATATGCCCATCTGCTACAAACAGACGTTTGAAGACATGTTCACTATTGGCTTTTGGGAATACCTATCAGAAGTATTTATCAGCAGAACCACTCATTTCCTTCATTTGTTCGCATGCGAACATGTAATGTATTCTGAGTATTATCAGATGCCACCTCCAAATGAACCCCAACCCATCGATTGAGAGAAACTAGAACACAACCTTATGATGGGAATTCAAATCACGGAACATACCTTGGCGATAGACCTTCTCAATAATTATATTACTCACGCACAATTAGGTTCTGCCAGGGATGATAGAAATGAGGAGGAAGGGAGTGTTCAAGGCAAAGGATCGAGCACAAGATCTCGTCATAGACATAGAGGAAGCACGTAGATTACTCATAGATTAGTTCATAACCCCAACAATGATTTTTATCACTAAAACAATGTAATATATGTACATACATTGGATTACCGCATGTGAGACTCCATTTTGTGCAAGCCAAGGAGTC
This sequence comes from Ceratopteris richardii, assembly GCA_020310875.1. NCBI lineage: Eukaryota > Viridiplantae > Streptophyta > Polypodiopsida > Polypodiales > Pteridaceae > Ceratopteris > Ceratopteris richardii. The sequence continues at coordinate 93,317,916 of CM035434.1, forward strand.
CTCGAGCTTTGGGAGTCTATGTAGAAAGCTCATAGCAATTTTCATAATTTTTGGAAGCTATTAGGTACCTCAAATTAGATGTAGAACCTATTTTTTAACTATGCCGATCACTAGATGTGAAACCAGTAAAAACTAAGCAAAAACTATAAATAGAGCTAGAGAGCTCATTTTGTGGTTGTTGTTGAACTTATGAGCTAGTAATTAGAAGAGCTATTATAATTAGTTGATGATGAAAATGAGTATGAGTTCTTTTCTTGCCTTCCATTGATCTCCATCACCACTTTCCATGTGTGTGTGCATGTGTGTGTATGCAAGCACATTTGTCACCATCACCTTCATGCACTTCACTTGCTCTTGATCTTCATATTGGCATAACCTCTCCGCGGATTGACAATTATGAGGTGGAGCTCCTCACGTTGGTACTCACCATTGTACTAGAGTGACAATGATTGCACCTCAATGTGCTTTGTTTGAGCATGGAACACATGATTCCTTGCAATTGCCAATGTGCTTTGATTGTCAGTGAAGATGGTGGTGGCAAAGGACTGACCAACATCCAAATCAACCAAAAGGTTTCTAAGCCACACACACCCAACGATCACTATGAAAGTTTCCCTATACTCAGCCTCACAACTAGAAGTGGCCACAATAGCCTACTTTTGCTCAACCAAGATATGCATGAGCTACCAAGGCATGACGCAAAAAGCAGTAGTGGACACAGAAGTTTCATATCAACCAACCTAGTCAAAGTCAAAAAAAGCATGTAAATCTGGGTGGAAAGTGATCCCCCCTTGGAATAAAACAATCCAAGTATCCGGGTACCACTCAAGTAGCAAAAGCTGCACTTAGCCATCTACCAATGCTTGACACTTGGGCAATGTATAAACATCCTCATATGAGAGACAACAAACTGAATATAAGTCCGAGTTATGCATAAGTAAATTAAGCATCCAATAACCTACTGATAGAGAACAACATCAAATGCATCTCCAACATCATGAAGACTCAATCGTAAACCTATTTCCATATGAGTGGAAATAGGTTTGCAACCTTCAAGGCCAAAATGGTTCAATAATGTATCAATATATTTTGTTTGACACAAAGCTATTCCCTCATCAACTTATATAAATTGAATGCCCAAATAATGATGCAAATACCCCAAATCTAACGTCTCAAAAGATGCATGCAAATTAGCCTTAAATTCAGCAATACATTTCTCATTAGGACCAATGAGCATCATTTCATCAACATACACAACAATAATTAAAAGTACATCATCTACACGCTTAAGATATAAGGTGCTCTCAGCTAAACTCTTCTTAAAACCATGTGCAATCAAGTAGGTATGCATCTTTTCATACCAAGCATGTGGTGCTTGCTTCAAATCATCTAATGTCTTTTTCAACCTGCACACTTTGTTTTCATGCCCTTTTTGCACAAAATCACAGGGATAAAAAACATAAAATTCTTCATGTAAGTCACCATTCAAAAATGTAGTTCTAATGACCAACTGATGTACATTCCAACCATGATGAGTTGCAAGTATACAGATGCTACGAATGGTGGTTGTTCAACATAGGGTGCAAAGGTCTCATCAAAATCAATTCCTCTCTCTTGAGGATAACCTTTTGCAACAAGCCTAGCCTTATACCAGTCGATTGTTATGCTTCATCTTGTATGCACATTTAGTGCCAATGGCCTTTTTTCCTCGAGCCAAATCACATAAAGAATAGGTACCATTCTTCATAATAACATCATATTTTGATTGCATAGGAGCCATCCATTTTTTTGAATTTTGTGCTTCATCAAAAGAAAAAAACTCATTCTCATCTCAAAGAATAGAGGCAACCATTGCATAGCAATCTGATGTAAGGAATCACTATGAGATCCTAAACAAATATGATATGAAAGAGGTGCATCTAATTTGCTATCTCACAAAGTCTGCATTAGCCATTTAGGCATAGTTTTTGCCTCCTTCATAACAACCCTCTCATCAAGAAGTGCATCATGTAAATATGCATACGAAATGGAGTAATCTGCATCATCATGTGGAACCTATAGAGGTTGTTCGACCAACACTTGATTGTCCACCTATTGATATATTTAGGTAGTGATGTGTGAGAACACACCAGGACCATTGGGGAAATTTTTTCCCTCTTTAGGAGGTTTTTTTCCCTTGGATTATATGTAAACCTTGTGAGTGAGTGAAAGTAATTAAAATGCGAAAACATGGTTTGAGTATAAAGTAAGGACTAACTCCGAAAGTTGCACATAAATGAAAATATAATCCCATTCAAATCGGATCATAAGATCTTCATTTGGATGTATTCAAAAATACAATAGAGCATGTGAATCTTCATAAGCCACTTGTAGTTGATCGATGTGCATGTGAGTGACACGAAGAGTTATGTGTAGACTTTCTTCATAAAAAGACTTTCAGCCAAAGCATATGTTTTCTGCTTACAACCATAATTGAAATGATTTATGCAAGTTGCATAAGGTGAATGCTGAAGTGGCGATATACTGTCAGATGTTTGAGTATAGAAGAGCACACTATAAACGGTATATATAAACTGATTAATGAATACATAAGCATCCATGACTTACTACGCATAATAATATGTGTTGAAGTTCATAAGTAGCTCCTTTCAGGTTCAACGACACTCTTCAATAATGTTCGTACACTTGAATTACTTCAATGATCTTATGGATATCTGTTTATACACATAAGTGTATATGTCGAAGTTGAAGTTTGACTTCCTTTGAATCCTATAGTACTCTTCAATGTGGCTTCGGACTTCAGTAGCACTCTTAATAATATTTGCTTGTGTGAACCTGCACTTTAATCATTACATGATGTCAATCAATTTGTGCATATATATGACTTTGTTTACAACGTGTAATGCTCAAGTACATAATCATAATCATAGTATTTGTATTTCAAATGAGTTACATTCTACGCATGTATCAAACAATCTACAGTAGTTGAACGTTGTCATCATTTGACAATATGCATATGATGCCATGTATGTATAGTACTACCATGGCATACACCATTATTTGAATGCGCATAGGTATAACATGCATACAGTTATAGAGTGTATGTGTATATACATAGATCCCATACATGATGTAGAACAGTAAGAGATGTTCTATGTAGTGAGATATGAGCAGACATGATGCCGTGAGTACTCTGAGTACATCAATCATGATTTCGCAAGGAGGTTATGTACTATAGTGTGAACAATACATAAAAATTCCCCTGGTACATATGCAAGTCAATGAATATACAACCAGCATGTTTGTCGATCACATAACCACGCACGGTGTGCATATAACTCCCTGAGTTGGTTGTCGTGAGTTGTATAGCAGTATTCTATGCGTAAGTACTACACTATAGAACAGTGTAGCATGCACCAAGAGATGATATGTACTCAGCGAGAGAGAAATGGAGATGCAATAGGGCAGACAAGCAATAGATATGCCATGAAATGATAGAGAGAGAAATAGAGATGCAATGGAGCAGACACGCAATAGATATGCCATGAAAGGATTTTGCTGCCATGAGAGAGAAATAGAGATGCGATAGGGCAGAGAAGCAGTAGATATGCCATGAAATGAAATGATAGAGAGAGAAATAGAGATGCAATGGAGCAGACACGCAGTAGATATGCCATGAAAGGATAATGTCGCCCATTTTTTTCATGTATAACAATGTTTATATATACATGGTATAAGCGGTAGAAGACTGCGCTCATCAGTTTCTTTCTAAAAACTGAAATGGATGCAAATCTCCTTGATCTAAGGACGGAATTTTTCAATTTGTTTTGTTCGTGGAATAATGCTACTTGGCTATATTTTTTTTTTCCTTTTTTCTTTTTTCTTTTCTAAACGATGGGCCATATTGAAAATACTTTTAAGACCAGAGTCATATGCAAAATAAAAGAACTCTAAGAATGGAGTCTCATGCAAGATACTGGGATCGGTAAATTTGGAGATTGTTTGCTCGAACAACTCCCCTTCAATCTTTGGACCTTATCGATCATATTTGATGATGTCTCTTCTCTCTCTTGGCTTTGTCTTTCCTTCTGCTATCTCCCCTTGGTCTAATTTCTCATTTTTCTTTGGTTCTTCTTCATTCTTTTCTTCTTTGCTCTATTTGTCTTTATGTGTGATTCTCCTTCATAATTTTCTTGGATATGTAGACCCTTTGATATTGATGTAGTCCTTGATTGTCGAAGTAATAGCTTTTCCATTTGATTGATTATCTTCAAGAATTTTATGTTGATGATTTCTTCCTTCTTGACCTTGACGGATTTTCCTTCTTGATAGAGAGCTCTTTTTAATTGGTGATTGATTTTTTATTTATCATTGTCTTCCATCTTCGAGTAGTAGCTTCCTTTTTCCCCTTGTTGTTGATGCCCTTTTGATGTCATCCATCGATGAATTCCTTACTTCATTGTGGTTGATGATGTTCCTCTTGTGAATAGCTGCTTGAAATTGCTTTTGACAGTTGAATCTTCTTCAAATGTAGAATAGCTTTTTTGCTACTTTTGAAGTGTCTTTGATTTCCATATGTTGATATCTTCAAGCTTTCTTTGTGGTAGACTAGTTTTTCTCCTCTTGTTGATGTCTTTTCTTCATGAGTTGATGTAGTCCATTGATGTAGTCCTTTGCTCCATGTAGTTGATCTTCACTTTGTCCTTTGCTTCAAAAATAGTTCCATTTTTTTGGTTGATAATGTCTTCTTCCTTTGAATGCTTCATGTTGATGTACAACCTTCCTTCAAGAATATCTCCCCTTCAATTTGAGAACCCTTTTATGTGATCTTTGAAGGATATAATCTTTTACATAGTACTTCAAATAAGGAAGTACAAGAGCTTGAATACATGAGCTCTTTTTCATCTTAATACATAATGGAAATTCCAAACAAGTTACAAAGCTAGAAAGGTGCTTTATCTATGGCTTTTGCCATTTGTGTATAACAACTTAACTTTGTCCAAATGCAAAGTTCAGGGGTTGTGTTTTCCCTCGCTCATCTTGGAGCAAGCATTGCTCTAGCTCTAGAGTGATTCTATTCCTTCACTTGTTTGATGACTTCCTTTATATAAAGAAATGAAGCTAATCAAGATCCCAACTTCTTGATTAAACTCCATTTTGTCTTCACCTTCTATGTGTAGAAACAAGTGCTCACACCACTTGTATATGTGATCAACTTTTTAATTTAAAATGGTTGGTAATGAAGGGGATTTGAGTGCTTTACTTGCTTTTATATATGATTCAATGTGTATGATAATACGTAGCCTTTGAATGACCCTTTATAAGTGAGAGGCTATACAACTTTGCTATGAATGTAAGTCACAATGACTTATGATAGCACATCTGGGGTGCTTATATTTTTGCAAGTAGATTGAAGTAATGTTTTACCTTTTTTTAGACACGTTGAATACACTTTTATTTTCTTCCTTTTTGTGAGGAAGTCTTCATCGTCATGTTTGAGTGTGTCGGATGTACTTTCTTCTTCGTATGATGAGGAAGTCTTCATTTGAGTGTGCTGAATGCACTTTCTTCTTCTTCTAATTCATGTAGATAGATAAGCTTTGTAATGAGCTTCCTTGAGTAGTGACGTCCACGGTCTTTGCCTAGGTCACTCGAATCTTGAGTAGTGACGTCCATGGTCTTTGCCTCGGTCACTCTGTGAATTTTGAGTAGTGACGTCCACGATCTTTGCCTCGATCACTTGAATTTTTCTTCTTTAATCTTCTTCAATGATGAAAGAGTGCTTAGATAGAATTTGGCTGCAAATACAACGATTTCATGTGCTTGAGTAGCACTAAACTACAAATACAAATTTCTTACTTTGTGTTCATGACTCAATAAAGAGAATGTGGAGCTTTAACATATCAATGGACATAAGATCTATGAGATCTTCTTTGTGATACAAGAGTCAATGATAGAGATCCACTTTACAATGGTGATAATCTTTCATGTAATAAGCAAAGACGTAAGAGTGATTTTGATGCTAAAGAATGGGTATTCCTCAAGATAGAACTATAAGAGCATTGATCCTAACCATGGTATTAAGTGCACAAGGATCATGAGAAATGAAATACTATCAAGAGAGATACCAAATTGATAAACAATACCAAATGAGTACTTTAATTGAAAAATGCCTTCTTGAAATGAACTAATTGATCTTTAATCACTAGGAGCTTGTGAATAGGAGCTTTTGATTTTACCATCAATTTGATCCTTTGGCTTTTGTAGGTTATGTAGAACTTCTTGATATCTTCATTTTGAAACTATTTGTAGTTGATGACAAGCCTTGCCTTGAGCCTTGATTTCCAACCCTTCTTTGTCTTCTTGAAAATGATCTTCTAGTGTTGAGTCCTTTGAGCTTCATCTTCATTCTATATTTTCTTCATCATTTGATGACGGTATCTTCATTGATGCCGATTCTTCAATGCATTGCTTCATGGCCTTTGACCTTGCTTGAATCATCTTCCAAGCTTCAATCATCCCCTATCATAGTAATCATAGAAATACATTCTAAAAACATATTGTATATGAGGGATAGCTTAATTCTTGCTCTTCCTTGAATTGTTGAATTGAGTATATCATACATATGATATCTCAATTGCTTGGTGCAAGAGATGCAATGGAAAAACTTTCCAAGAATGAGGTTTCATAAAGATTCCAACATAAATAAGTTTGGACACATGCTTGAAGGTCACTTGGTGGAAGAATAGTCTTCATTCTCCTTGATGCTTCCATATAGAAATTTGAACTGCAAGTATAGCTCGAGGGTTTGAAACTTCTTCATCCTCTTGCATAGTTGATGTTGCAAGAAAGTAAACCTGCATCATGTATTATCTTCCATCCTAAAATTATATTGCTTTTAATATCATGGAACAAAACCAATTGCTTCACACTCCCCTTGGTTGCCAATATGGGTGAGTTATGTAATCAAATGTGTTTACTACAAGCTTCATGAACATAAGCTTTCACATGCCTCAAGTTCAACAAGTGTAGTATGCAATGAAGTGCTTGGTTGAGGCCTAAATACCCTCCAAGTTACAAATCATGTAGCCATAACATAACAAGATTACATTGAGTAATCATGAAATCAAATGATGCATAAATATGAGTAAATCAAGAGACTTGACTTTAGAATATGATCATAAGCATGATCATATAATCTCTCACATAAGTATCTTCCAATAGAAACCACCAAGTTGCGTCCACTTGTATGTCCACTTTGAGTTGAATCCATGTAAGGTATGTATAGCATGTAGCACACATAGCATAGGATGTTGATGTAGTTGAAACCGTTTCTTCAAATCCTGCTCTTCATAAGCCGATTTGAAATACCTTCCTTCAATGAGTGGTGATCCACTTGCTCCATAGACAAATTCCAAATAATGAGGTGTCGATGAGGTTTCTTGAAGAATTGGCATAGCTCTCAAAGGTTTTAGATGGCTCTGATACGACCATGAGTGAGTGAAAGTAATTAAAATGCAGAAACGTGGTTTGAGTATAAAGTAAGGACTAACTCCGAAAGTTGCACATAAATGAAAATATAATCCCATTCAAATCGGATCATAAGATCTTCATTTCGATGTATTAAAAAATACAATCGAGCATGTGAATCTTCATAAGCCACTTGTAGTTGATCGATGTGGATGTGAGTGACACGAAGAGTTATGCGTACACTTTCTTCATAAAAAAGTTGTGAGCCAAAGCATATGTTTTCTTCTTACAACCATAAATGAAATGATTTATGCAGCTTGCATAAGATGAATGCTGAAGTGGCAATATATTGTCAAATGTTCGAGTATAGAAGAGCACACTGTAAACAGTATATATAAATTGATTAACGAATACATAAGCATCCACGACTTAATACGCATAATCATATGTGTTGAAGTTCAGAAGTAGCTCCTTTCGGGTTCAACAACACTCTTCAATAATGTCCATACAATTGAACTGCTTCAATGATCTTATGGATATCTATTTATACACATAAGTGTATATGTCAAAGTTGAAGTTTGACTTCCTTTGAATCTTGTAGTACTCTTCAATGTGGCTTGGGACTTCAACAACACTCTTAATAATATTTGCTTGTATGAACCTGTGCTTTACTCATTACATGACGTCAATCAATTTGTGCTTCTATGTACTAAGATATGAGCAGACATGATGCCATGAGTACTTTGAGTACGTCAATCATGATTTTGCAAGGAGGTTATGTACTATAGTGTGAACAGTACATAAAAATTCCCTTGGTACATATGCAAAACACTGAGTCACAACAAAGGAGAAAAAAGACATGTTCTCCATTTATTTGTACCCAAAGACCATGATATCAAGCAACAAAGTGTCCATCTCACAATATCTAGTAAGAATCATGTTCTTGCTTGTAAACATTGAGTAGAAGCTTGATTCTATAAACCAAGTAGTCGGAGATAGATATGTCAAAATGCTTGGTGCCATGAAAACTAACTGTTCAACATGATCAAGAACCCCACATCATGACCTTCGACATAAGAGATCATAGTTAAAGGTACAAATAGTAATTGTTGAAACCCCTTCATTATATCTAGAACCTCAACAATCACTGATTATAGGTGATTAAAAGCTACTCTAAAATCGTAGTACATGTGTTGCAAAAGTCCAATCTTTTAATAAGGCAATTCAGATCATCGCTTTGTATAGTTAAGAGACTCATTGAATGTTGGCCATGTTCATAGCATATCAAATGAATATGACAAAAGCATTACCAAGAGAAGACCATAAACAACCAAATTATATTAAACAACATCCACACATTCATCAGAGAAATGCTCAAGGTAAGTATAGCTTCACACAAAATGGAAGAAAAACTTGGCATTATATTTCTATTAATATGATGTTTGCATAATGGCATCCTCTGGAACCCTAGAACTCATCTCCTACTTCTCTTGCTCCAAGATTGGCTCTTCAGGTTCAACCATGTCTCCCGATTCATTTGCAAGTGGGGGAACAGACTCCCTTGAAGCAGGTTGGAATCTCTATGTCTGCATTGTGCTTCCTTCCAACCTCTTGGTCCTCATCTGGGCATTCATTCAAACCATTGATTCTCATTCTTATGAAGCTCACTTGAGCATCATCCTTCTCCATAGCCATGTAGTGCCTGAACATCTTTAAGGAGCAAGCGAGAGTCGTTCCTGAAATAGAAGAAAAACAATTAGAGGCCAATCAATATCATGGCTAATGAGAAATGTTACAATTGAAATTACCTGTGCTAGAAAAAGTTTCTAGGACCCAGTCACCATCATTGGAGAACAGTTGAATCAATCTCATTATAAGCTTTTGTGGCTTCTGATATGGGTTAACTAATGTCCTGTCCCAAGCTACATGACGAAGTTTCTTGGTAACTGCTGGGAACATGAGCACATTGGAGATCCCATTCTTATTGCGATGCTCTCTGACTCTTCTTTTGCTTACTTCATCATAATAGCCAACTGTAATGCATTCGGTGGAGCTCACAAATCTATGCAAAGGAGTATGATTCATGTTTGTCTTCAACCTACCAACGAGAACTATAAGTGAGAGAGAGCATCATTTAAGCTAAGGAGATAGAAAGAAGATCACATACCATGTGAGGCACTCCACAACATGACATCTCGACTTCAAAGCGGTTGAAACAAAGAAAGACTGGTCTCTGCTATGGAAAATTACTATCCTCCAAAAAGGAGACATAGTCAAATTCGCAAAATCAATGACCATTTTTCGAATCTGAGGGTGCTTGAAAGGCTTGTTGTCATTCATTGATCCCAACATTCTAAATCCATAGGGCATGTATGCTATAAGAAGGGAGAAATTATTTCTAGGCAAAATAGTACAAATATTATTTACATCACTACAGAATACATTGTAATATATAGGTCTAAGTGGGTCTAGGGGATTCGAGAAACACTTTAGATCAAATTCATCATTAAAATCTATCTCCTTGGCTTTCAATTTGGATTTCTCATGCCTTTCCCTTTGAATGTGAGCCAAGAATGTAGGGGGACAATCATCATTTGCCTCTATAGACTTACTTTTCTTTGGTTTCCGCAGAAGCAAGTGGAAAGGAAATTAAACGAGCTTTATGATAAACAAGTGGAAACATGAGGAATCAATGGCTAGCATTGATTTCTTGTCTGGGTCGATGCGAGGCATCGACTTTCTATTGAGAGTCGATGCGTGGCATCGACCTCTCCCACAAGTTGATGCTTGGCATCGACATATGCCACTAAGTCGATGCGAGGCATCGAGTTTCAATAGTAAATCAATTTGAGGCATCGACTTTCAGCAGTAAGTTGATGCCAGGGATTGACGTGTGCCACAAGTCAATACCAAGCATTGGGTTTGTACTAAAACTCGATGCGTGGGAATGACTTAGTTGCATAGGTTGATGCCAGACATCGACCCAGACAAAAAACTAGGCATCCTCTCTGAGAATAGAACCTACCCAGTCACGGAACAAAATAAAATACTCTGATAAAGCTTTGTATGATGAGGTGGTTGGATACTCTACGTGGACCTCTTTCCAAGCAAAGCATCCCAGCCTCTTCATCATCATGTCCTGAATCTTCATGTATACTTTATGACTACAATCACAAACATGAAAAGGATAGTAGAAATATGGGAGTAGGGAAAAAGGATCTGAGAATAAAATACATACTTATTAAGTTCAGTCACCATCTCTTCTAGGCTTAACTCCTTGGAGATTACCCTTGACAAAGCTGATATAATCAAAGTATCATCCTTGATTCCTTGAAGGGCTCTCCATGGTGTGAGCTTCATGTCCTCAGGAGCCTCTTCAATGGAAAGGCCAACTTTCCTTCCCTTTCCCCTCAAATCAACCTGAGGGTCTAGCCTCGACTTCCTTTGCTTCTAGCCCTTGAACTCCTTGTTCTCCCACATTGTGAATATCTTATCATGTAGATCCCATATCTCACCTGTTCTAAATGCAAACTGAAACCATGGATCATACTTTCTCAAAGCATCAGACTTCCTATTTTAATCTAGTACAATGCCAATCTCAATAAGGCATTGCTTTCGTAGATTGGGATGTATTCTACCAACCTCCTTCTTAAGGCAATCTTCATATTCATGGTGGAAGAACCAAATTCTCTCAATGGAGGGCATCTTTTGCATGTAGTTATTATCATTGTTGTGATTCCAAGCAAGAAGCTTGGCTTCCTCAGTTGTAAGCCCAACATAGATTTTGCACTCTGCATGCCTAAAGGAAGAATGTGGTGGGGTTCTCCTTCACTAGTTGTCTGCGGGCCTCTGTAGAGTGTGAACCACCAATAACATAATATGTGTAATCTTCGAATAGGCCCTCTTTGAAATCCCCCATAGAGCTGCACTCATTCGGATCCACCATGACGAGGAATGGCACAATAGTAGCATGAGGATTTACTATAGGGTGCAAGTCAATGCTTGGCATCGACTTCAAGGTGCAAGTGATGCCTGTTGGGGCACAAGTCAATGCCAGACATTGACTTTAGGATGTAAGTCAATGCCAAGCATCAACTTTAGGATGCAAGTCGATGCCAGGCATCGACTTTGGGATGCAAGTCGATGCCAGGTATCGACTTTGGGGTGCAAGTCGATGCCAAGCATCGACTTTAGGGTGCAAGTTGATGCCATGCATTGACTTTAGGGTGCAAGTCGATGCCTTGCATCGAGTTGAACACAAAGTCAATGCCTGGCATTGATTTGCACCCTAAAGTCGATGCTTGGCATCGAATTTAGGCCTCAAGTCAATGCTTGGCATCGAATTGCACACAAAGTCGATGCCTAACATAGCCTTGCACCCTAAAGTCGATGCCTCGCATCGACTTGCATGCTAAAGTCGATGCCTGGAATTGACTTGCACCCTGAAGTAGATGCCTGGCATCAACTTGTGCCCCAAAGTCGATGCGAGACATCGACTTGCACCCTAAAGTCGATGCCAGGCATCGACTTTGGGCTGCAAGCAGGAGCAAAGTATGGAGAAATTGAAATTAGCGATTGCTACAACTCCACTTTTACATATAGTAGATCCCAATAAACCCTTTCTGGTTGAGATTGACAAGAGTGATTTTGCCATGGGAGCGGTTTTAGTTCACGATCGTCGACCAGTAGCATTTGAGAGTAAGAAACTAGAACCGGCACAGAAGAATTACTCCATCTATGAGAAGGAGTTGTATTCAATTGTCCATGCCTTGAAGAAGTGGCATCATTATTTATATGGTGTCAAAGTTATGATAGTGTTTGATCAAGCGAGCATTAAGTTTCTCTCTTCTTAAATAGAGCTTAAAGGTCATAAGACCCGTTGGGCAAAGACCCTTAAGGAGTTTGATTATGAGCTTAGGTATAGGAAGATAAAGTTTAATGTAGTGGCTAATTCACTTAGCCACATGCTTATGCTCAATGGACCGAGTTTTACTCAGATCACTAGTGAGCTACTTGAGTCCATGAGAGGGAAATGTAGGATTGATCCTACATATTCTGAGATTTGGGAAGCCATAGAGAATGGGGATTGGGATATATGGGTTTCTAGTGAGGATGGAGTATCGACGAGTACTCAAGAAGGATTCAAGTGGAAGAATTACAGTGTCCATGATGGATATCTATTATTTAAAGGTAAGGTGTGTGTTGTTGAGATATCAAGCTCAATGTGTGATGATCCAGGATGACACGTATCAGTTTTTTGTTTCTCTGACATGTATAGTGGTCATGCCGGTATATGTCAGGGATACTTCATTGAGTTTTATTAGATTGATCTATCGAAAGCGATGGCACATTTATTCCTTGCCAGCTCACTCATTTGCGGACATTAGGTTTTTCCTTATGTACTGATCTTTATATATTGCACTTGTTGTATTCTTGTTTTTAGGTCATTCTTGTACATTCCTTTTTATGTAATAGAAGAAGAAGAAGAAGAAGAAGAAGAAGAAGAAGAAGATCCTTCTTCCTTGCCTCAATCTGAGTGTGTGCTTCTCTTTGATTGTGAGAGTGTGTGCGAGCTCTCTTCCTTATCTCCTTCCTCGTGACATGGTATTAGAGCTAGTGTGGCTGTAGAGAGCTTGTGAAGAAGGCCGACGGTGAAGAGTACACGAGACGACATGGAGAAAGCGCGATTCATAAACGACCTTAGATTGCTACGAAAATTGGTGTGAAGGTAGAAGACCTCAAAATATTTGGCTGATAGTAAGCCAATTTCTATGCCATCAAATGAGAATTTGAAGTTGGATACTACATCAGGTGAAGCATTGGATAATGCTACTATGTATAGGAAAATTGTGGGAAGTCTTATATATCTCACAATTACAAGGCGTGATCTAAGCGATAGGACTTGAAAGTCAGTTTAGGAAGCCACATTTGGATACTCTGAGGCGCACTCTATGTTATGTGAGTGCTACTTTGGATTATGCATTGTTTTATGAAGCTGGTGTAGATTTGCAGGTTCATGGATACACCGATGCACATTGGGCTGTTAGTACTCCAGATAGAAGATCTACTAGTGGCTTTCTATTCTCACTTGGAGGTGCAGCTATTACATGGAGCAGTAAGAAGCAACCTACTGTTGCTTTGTCGAGTACAGAGGTTGAGTATAGAGATGTTGCAATGGCAGCATGTGAGGCATCATGGCTGGAGATGCTACTTGCAAATTCAGGTGTGGAAGTGCTAAAGCCTATCACTATCTATTGTGATAATCTTAGCAGTATACAATTAGCACAAAATCCTATTTTTCATGCTAGAACAAAGCATATCAAGGTACATTATCACTTCATCATAGAGAAGGTATTAGCAGGTGATATTGATCTTGTTTATGTGAGAACACATGAGCAGATTGCTGATATTTTCACTAAGGCACTTGGAGCAGAGAAGCTGAAGAAGTTTCGGAAGATGCTTGGCTTAGAGGACATGGCGTTGAGCTTGAGGGGGAGTGTTGAGATATCAAGCTCAACATGTGATGATCTAGGATGACACGTATCAGTTTTTCATTTCTCTGACATGTATAGTGGTCACGCCGGTATATGTTAGGGATACTTCATTGAGTTTTATTAGATTTATCTATCGAAAGTGATGGCACATTTGTTCCTTTCCAACTCACTCATTCGTGGACATTAGGTTTTTCCTTATGTACTGATCTTTATATATTGCACTTGTTGTATTCTTGTTTTTAGGTCATTCTTGTACATTCATTTTTATGTAATAGAAGAAGAAGAAGAAGAAGAAGAAGAAGATCATTCTTCCTTGCCTCAATCTGAGTGTGTGCTTCTCTTTGATTGTGAGAGTGTGTGTGTGTGAGCTCTCTTCCTTATCTCCTTCCTCATGACATGTGTCCCTAGAGATTCTGAGATGAGACGGCATATTTTGTATGAGTTTCATGATACACCTATTGTGGGACACCTAGGAGTTAACAAGACTTATGATATTGTTAAGATGCAATTTTACTGGCCTGGACTTCATAAGGACATCCTAGAGTATGTGCTTAAGTGCACTAATTGCCAAACTTTATACCTAGACACAGAGAGAGCATGACTTGGTCTAGGTAATTGTGGATAGATTAACCAAAATGGCTAGGTTTATTCCATGTATTATAGTGAAGACACCTGAGTTGGCTAGGATCTTTCTAGAGAACCTATACTGGTTATATGGTCTTCCTTTAGACATAGTTTTTGATCGGGATAGGAAGTTTACTAGCCACTTTTGGAGAGCTGTCTTCAAAAGGTTGGATATCAAACTTAGCATCAGTATGGCCTTGCATCCATAGTCGGATGGTCAGAGAGAAAGAGGGGTAACCAAATCCTAGAGGATATGCTTCGAGCATATGTGAATGAAAGGCAAACTAATTGGGAAGAGTACTTACCTATAGTAGAGTTTGCATATAATAGTGCCAAGCACTCTTCCACTGGGCATAGTCCATTTATGCTTATGTATGGGTTTCATCCAAGAGCTCCTTATGTAGTAGGATTGCAGAATGAAAAAGTTCAAGCTGCAAGGACTTCTTGGAAGAGATGAACCATATTCTTAGGATTGTTAAGGACAGCATTAGGAGAGCTCAGGATAGAGCTAGAGCCTATGTTGACCCTCAAAGGAGAGACATCAACTTTGAGGTAGGAGAGCAGGTCTATCCTAGAGTTCCATCTAGATCTGAAACCATGAAGATGGGACCTTGTCCAAAATTATCTCCTAGGTATTGTGGACCTTTCCAAATACTTAAGAGAATAGGAAAGATGGGTTACCAACTCCAATGTCCAGAGAATAGTCAAATCCATCCAGTTTTTCATGTTAGCTGGCTTAAGAAAAGGTTGGGTGAATCTGACAACCTCATTCGAGATAGTGAGGTAGTAGAGCCTATTTTTGTTCAATCTATTCCACATGAGCCTGAGAGCATACTACACACTTGAGAGAAATAGACGAGAACTCACTTATATAAAGAGTGTGTGGTGAAGTGGAAAGATAGTTCAGAAGATAGTGCTACACGGGAGCCCGTTAGCACCCTATAGAGATAGTTTCCCAATTTCAATTTACCTTCCCAAGAGTCTTCTTAAGGGGAAGGCTACGGGGAAGCAACACGGAAATATGACCATGTATTGCTATACATGGGGATATAGTGGGAGTGATGCTTCTATATATTTTTCTCTCTTTCTCATAGACCTTACAATACCATTTTTGAGGAAAAAAATGGAATTAAGTGGAAGGAAATGTAATGTGGAGTATCCTTTATGAGTTTGGATCTAGAGGTGTGAACCACCTCTTAGACATTTAGAGTAGGATACTCACATGAGTGCCAAGTGGCACTCATGTGAGAGGCCATGTCTAATGCCCTTATTGGCAACCAGAGATAGAGAGAGTATGTAGACTCATCATGCGACAATGTGGATAATGATGAGAATAATTTCCATGTTCACCCCGTAATGATAGCCGGTGGACTTGGACTTCTTTAGTATCGAATTGCCTGCACAAGTCAAGACAAAATGGGGGCTTTCATCACGACGGGCCCAACATTCACATTGATGTCTATGGTCCTATGGAGAGACCTTCTTTTGGGAACTATCTTTACTTTGTGACTTTCATTGATGATGTTTCCAGGCATGCATGGATATATCTTTTGAAAGAAAAGTTTGAAGTGTTTATGTGCTTCAAATAGATTCTGCTTTTGGCTAAAAATCTTTTAGCATGTAAAATGGGAAGCCTCTATTGTGATTGAGGGGGGAAAGATATGTCTTCTAATTTTAATGCATTTCTAGTTGAACATGGGATAAAACATCAATGTAAAGTGCCGTATACACCTAAAAAAAATGGAGGTGCAAAGAGGAAGAATAGGTCACTCATGGAGATGGCGAGGTGTATGGTTAGGATTCAAGCTTTACCACATAGTTTCTGGCTTGAGGCTATTATGTGTGTAGCATATGTACTTAACATGTGTCCCACTAAAGCATTGTATTATATCCCTCCATATGAGGCTTGGCATGATCGCAGGCCATGTGTTGCTCACCTCTGTGTCTTTGGTTGTCTGGCATATGCATTAGTGCGTGAACAACAACACATGAAATTTTATGATAAAGCAGTGAAATCTATTTTTGTTGGGTATAGTTCTAAAAGCAAAGGATATCGTCTGTATCATCCACATATCAAATGCATTTTGATTAGCTGTGATGTTGTTTTTGTGGAAGATGCTATTTAGCCATTATTTTCATGTACAAAGGAGACATCAATTAGCTCCAAAGATATGTATGACACTTTGCTGCCTCTTTTTACAGGTGGGCAGTCTAGTGCTCATCTAAATGAGGCAACTTCTCAGCCTGTATAAGTTTCATGTGATGATGCTGATCATTCCATTTCCAATGTAGATTTACATGATGCACTTGTTGATGAGAGAGTCGATATTGAGGAGTCAGAAACTATGCCAAAATGGTTAGTGCAGACTTTGTGTGATAGCAATTTCGATGCACCTCTATCATATTGTACATGTTCAGGCTCTCATAGTGCTTCTTTTGCATCAGCTTGCTATGCTATGGCTACCTCTAGCCTTTGTGATGAGCTTGCTTCATTTGATGAAGCACAAAATTCAAAATTGGATGGTTGTTATTCAATCAAAATATGATGCTATTATGGAAAATGGTACCTGACCTTTATGTGACTTGCCTCCTTGCAAGAAGGCCATTGGTAGTAAGTGGGTAGACAAGCTGAAGCATAAGCCTAATGGAACAATTGATAGGTATAATTCTAGGCTTGTTGCAAAGGGTTATGCTTAGGAAAGAGGCCTTGATTTTGATGAGACCTTTGCTCCTACATGCCCAATGACTACTGTTCATACCATCCATGCACTTGCAACTCATCATGGTTGAAACATACATCAGTTGGACATTAAAACTATATTTTTGAATGGTGACTTGTATGAAGAAGTGTATGTTCTTTAGCCCCATGGTTTTGTGTAGAAACAACTTGAAAACAAAGCGTGAAGGTTGAAAAAGGCATTATATGCTTTGAAGCAAGCACCAGGTGCTTGGTATGAAGAGATACATGCTTACCTGATTGCACATGGTTTTGAGAATAGTCCAAATGGGAGCACCTTAAATGTTGAGCATGCAAATGATGTGCTTGTGATCATTGTTGTCTATGTTAGCTCAACCCTGGGAGAAGTTTGAAACTTTTTGCAAAGATTTGGGCTTACTTCCTTTTGTGGATTGATTCCACATAGCTTAGCACTTCCTTCTACATGAGTGCCTACTCCTCGTTCACTACATCACTCCCAAGGGGGATTTGTTGATATATTTAGCTAGTGATGTGTGTGAACACACTTGGATTGTCGGGGCACTTTTTTTCCTCTTTAGGAGGTTTTTTCCCCCTCACTTGTATATATGCCTATAACCCTAATAGGTAACTAATATTTGTACATTCTCTTGGTAATACATTTAGTATTGCATGTTGTGCTCCAAGCTTATGCTTCTTCCTTGTGCTGTTTGCATGCTTACACAGACCTCAAACTCCAATAGATATCAACTCCAAATCTATCCATGAATGATCTATTGAAGACCCCAAATATATATGAGCTTATGGACTAAGGAAGGAGGATTTTGATCCCTTTGAATGAATATACACAATAGGTGCCTTGGAGGTTAAAATGAAAGAAAAAATTAAAATGTTACTATGATAGTGAAGGTTATTATTTATTTATTATGGTGAGATTTATAGATTATCTAAAATGAAACCTTTGATCTAGTACTTGAACTCATTAACCAATATGAGTTGTTGGATGTGAATAGAAGAAGGGAGTTAGAATCAGATGAGAGTAGTCAAAAAAGCATAGTCATGATAGGCCCTTTTGATTCACAAGAAGAGTATGCTAAAGAGATGGGCCCATCATTGTTTTAAGAAACTATCTAACTAAGTGGGTAGAATCATGTGCCACAACAAAAAGTAATGCACAAACTGTGACCAAATACCTATCCAAAAATATATTTGTTCCACTTGGATTTTCCATCGAGATAGTTAGTGTTAGAGACATGCACTTCACCAACAAATTATTGAGTTTTTTTTTTTAATATAAGAGAAAGTTTGGTTGAGACCTAGTCTCCCTTGCATGAATTAATTGAAAGAACAATTGTACAAGGGAGGGGGCATAGCCTTTGGCTCGGTGGGCATGGATATGGTGAGGAATGAGTGTCCTAAGGGGGTACGCAGATATTGAGAGCATTATTCCATGCATCAATGGATTCATACATGCATGACGAGCTCTGATGTGAGGTAAGTATGTTTCCCCTAAACATTCAATGTCTTTTTTTTACTTGTTTCTTCTCGGTTTTACAGATCTATCTACATTAACTTGTGGAACATTGAATTTCACACATTTTGATCTGCGACAAGGGGGGAATGATCTCTCATGGTCAAAGAGATACTACTTTGAGAAATTCTATAGCACATTCAACTTCAAATTCATAGAGAGAAAGAGGAAAGACTCTTGAAATTCAAACATACACACATAGAATTCCATATGTACACACACACACACAAACACATGCACATATAACAACACACATACATAATCTAATTATGAATGTACATATGCATTTGATTATTCATCTACACATTTATGAGATAGAAATAAATAAGGAGAGTGTGAGGGAAGAAGAAAAGAAAGAGAAAAGAGAAAGAGAGAGACATACATGATTACACACACATGTATATAGATAGTTAAATATATGAATATACTTATACATACTTTTATGTGTGAGAGAGAGATGCATATGAATTTTTTGGTCATGATTGCATGCATAGAAGCATTCAAACATGCATCTATGCATGTAAATATGCATTTAATCTGCATACATGCATGCATAAATACCTATGTAAATGCATATTCATGTATATAGATAGAATAAAATGCCCACTAATATGCAAAAATATATACATGGATGCACAAACATGATAAAGTATGCATGTTCATGCATATTTATGCATATACATTCATGTATACACCTAGGTGCATAGGTGGTTATCTATGTGTTTTAAATCAAGCATACTTTTCTACTTCAAGCTCCAATTAGAGTGTTTTCAATTGACTAGGATCACATGCATAGATATTTGCTTTCATTGAAAAGTGGATATTATGTAAAGAATCAATTTTCCACGAGATGTTTTGCATTGCTAATTGGTTTGCATTGATCTAGATGATCATAATATGCATGGATATGTCTCCATGTCATAATGCATCCAAGAGAATGAATGCATATGTCTAATCATAAGGATTAACATGTCTTATCATTTTTAGGTTAAAAAAAGTAATTGAGCAAATAGTTAGTGAGGAAGCAACCTCATAGAGATTTAGATGCTGATCTTTGAGGGAATTCCCAAATTTATTAAAATTTGGAGAGCTGGTAGTTCATATGCGTTTCTTTAAGCTCTCCAATTTTCAAGTAATTTTGATATTTTTACAAGGTTCAAGTAAGCTCTACACTAGAATTGCTAGTAATAGAGGTAGAGACCTGAAACAAGTGACCCAGGCCTATTAGAAAGGGCATTTCTCTTCATTAATAGATTCAAATTGCATGATTTTTATTGGATATGAAAGCTTTCAGATTCACTTTATCCTTAATAGGTCAAACAATCTCTACACATGAAAGTGCAGACTCTCAAATTTATGAAATGACCAAAGACCATGTCACCTAGAGCTGATTGGTTATCTTAGATCATTTACTCAATTTGGAAGATTCTTCTTTCTAAACTTAGCTAAAAACCTCTAGATGGGGCTTACAAAATATCAAGATGGAATGTCACTCTACTTAAGAGATATAAAGAAAAGGGAGAACGTTAGTCTCTACAAACTATTAAAATATTGCAGGCATAGAAGCTTAGTATTTTGGTTATTGTGAAAGCCTCAAATTTCCAAATACTATTAAATTTATATTAATAAACATAGGTTGTACTAGATATATGCTATATGAAGTCAAAAGAAATTAGACATCAATTGATAGGTCAAATGACCTATTCTTCACAGAAAAATCTCTAGTGAGGATTAGCCAAAGAGTGATACATGTGTCTGATGAACACATGGTTGTTTCATATTGGGAGTTCCAATTTCAAAACTTTTTCTTTGAGAAAGTACTCCAAAATAGACCCTATAGTATGCATTAAATTAAAAAATATTTGAGTTTATCTTCATATTTAGAAAATATTCCAAAATTGAAGCTGCATTGTTTTTAGGCTCACCTAAGCACTAGAGATATAATGATACACTTGAGTGAGTACTTGATTGAATTTTAAATTGAAACTTTGGAAAGCCAAACTAGATTACTTGATCTAGAGTTGGACACAAAGAAAATGAAATTTTGAGTTTCTTTTGTCAATCTAAGGGCTTCATGAAGATGACCGTATACATCTCTAGAGTTGGTTGTCAAGTGTTGGACCCTTCAAATGAAATGCTGACCAAACTTAGAGACAATGTTCAAATGAGCGATTTTTAAGACTAATGAAAGCTTAACCAAAGGTTCATAAGGGTGGAAAATTTCATAGATTTTTCATGAGTAAAAGTTGTTGGAACATCAAGCTTACACAATGCTTGAAGTGTATTTGATCTACATCAAAGTCTATCGCGTCGAAAGAATATCCGTTGGAGAGTTATTTTTCTTATGCTCACTTATTGTATTTTAAAAAAAAATTCATGGATATTTTACCATTGTCAAAGCTTTCAGCTTTACATATGTAAAAGTAGAAAGATAGAGCCCAAATCCCACGAATTTGTGGTGGTTGAGTTGCATTCAATCAAGCAATCAATCACCTAAAAGTAGATTAAACCAGATCTTCACTTTTCCTAGATTGTAGGAAAGTGAATTGATTCCCTCCAACAACCATTCCCACCTTCATTTAAATTCAAAATCCACTTGCAAATCTTGTGGAGCACTTCTAGAGTCTATATAAAGACTTGAAATCACTTGTACAATAGATCGAAGCAATATACATACACTTGTGACCATCATTGTCTTGCTCCCTCAATTTTCTCCATCATCTTCTTTGTCAACAATAATCTTGTAGAGGCTGTTTCTCTCTCTCTTGAGCTCCAGATTTAATGTGAGATGGCTCATTGGAAAGGTATTAGTGTATAATTTATGCCTATAAGTTCTCATAGCATTTCGTTTAGTAGATTGGGAGAAATTGCAGTTTTTCTATCTCGAGGTCAATCTCTGCATATTCTTGAAAAATAGGAGGTACCACCGTTGAGTGTCTGATTCATTCCTATAGCATATTTTGCTTATTCCTTATACTTTTGTGCATTCTATACACTCAACCCTATTTGTATCACTCCCATAAAAGGATTTTTTCTAATTGAATCATGCTGGTCGCTATGGGCATTTGAAGTTCATGGTCTCTTCCATAGATAGTAAGTTTTTTGAGCTAGTCGATACGCGAACCTATGTGTTTTGTATCGAATCTTTCTCCTTGATGTTCCAAATTACATAGTGCATTTCTTTGCACTTATCTCATGCCTATAAGGACTATTTGAGTCTCCATAAGCTCAAGGGCTGGTCTTGTGCCGATTGGCTTGACCAAACTTCGTCGCTTCGAAACACACTTTTCTACCTCATACAAGCTTCTCCAAGTTCTTTCAGTGGTATCAGAGCTAGATCAAGATGGGTGATGGCTTTCCCTCAATGATCGAGAAGCTTGATCGACACAACTACGCGGCTTGGCAAATCAGAATGGAAGCCTATTTGCAAGGTAGAAATCTTTATGGAATTCTAGCACGTGATGAAGCTATGCCTATTCCAAGATCCAAAGGAGGACCTACACAAGAGGAGATAGATAAGCTCACACTTTGGTGCGCAAGGGATGATCAAGCAAGGTCTTACATACTAAAATCTATCTCTGAGTTTCTATTACCACATATTAGAGGATGCAAGACATCTCAAGAGACTTGGGATGCCCTAAAGACTTTCTTTTCTACTATTACCAAAGCAAGAAAGAATCATTTGTGGAATGAGTTCAACCAAATGAAGAAGGCACCTAAACAAACCATTAGAGATTTTGTTACCAAGGTCAAGGAGGTTGTGGATCAATTAGCATCCATTGGAGAGCTGATTGAAGAAGAGACATTCATGAGGCAAATTCTCAACAACATTCAAAGTGATAAGCAATGGCAATCCTTCACAACGTCTTATGATCTCATCATGGATGTGCAGACTCCAAAATTCAACATCTTTCTTGGACAACTCTTCAATCAAGAGGCCAACAATAGCATAAAGGAAGGTAGCTCCTATCACGGTAATTCAACTAGTGCTCTATATGCAGATAAGAAGGATAAGAAGCAAAAAGGCAAGAACAAGGAAGAAGATGAAGAAGAGACTTCCCAAGCCAACTTCGCAAGCAAAAGCAAGTGGAAAGGGAAGAAGAAAGGACCAAAGCAAGAAAAAGACAAAGTCGAGAATGTTCAACCTTGTGCCATCTGCGATAAGACCAACCACACCACTCATAATTGTTGGTTCAATGGAAGACTTAGAAAGGAAGTGGAAGAGGGAGATATGGAAGCAATAGAGGCAGAGGTGGAAACAACTTCAACAATAGTAATAGAGGCTATAATGGAAGGGACTACAACAATTATTAAGAAGATCAATCACATGAAGAATCATTGCTTCTCATGAATGTAATCTACAAAGAAGGTAAATAAGATGATCATTTGTTCTACATGGATTTAGGATGTTCAAATCATGTTGTAGGGAATATTGCTCTTCTATCTGATTTGGAAAGTCCAAAGCATGAACATGAAGTGCAAACAGGGGATGAAAAAAAGCACAATGTAGAGAATATTGGTAATGTTAAAGCTTCCAATGCCAGGACACACATTCTAAGTAAGGTTCCCTATGTACCCACTATCACGAAAAACCTAATAAGTGTAGGCCAAATAGTTGAAAAAGGCTTGCAAGTTAGGTTCGCCCAACATGGAGCTTTTGTGGAAGTGTTGGAACAAAGCAATCCCAAATTGATGATTATAAAAATCTTGAAGCAAGTCAAGGATCGGAATGAAGTCAAAGAAGTCATTGGAGATAGTGAAGAGATCTCAGAAATATAGCTTGTACACATATGTACATTATTAGTTGAGAATTCTTATAAAATGGATATAGATGATCCTTAGGATGATAAGGAATATGTAATAGACACAGAATGAGTCTAGAATCATATGTATATAAGTCGATGATGTAAAGGAATAAGTGAGAGAGTCATTAGAAGACAAGTGTCTATGAGATAGATATGTAGAGAGTCATCTTCAAAAGTTAGCGTCGAGTCTTTCTCTAATTTCTCTCAGCTTGATCATGAGGATCAGGAACTCTTTTTTACATATCTAATCTAGAAGATAATGAATCTGTGTTCAAAGTTTCATGGTTTAATTCCTTTCATACTTTGAGTATGATCAATAGGAACATGTATATGTAAAGTCTGCAAGTAGACCTCTCAGAGTCGCGCATTTTTTTGTGTCAATGTTTTGCTTGGATCTCAGTGCACAGTGTAAAGTTTTTGATGAATGACCATTCAAAATCTAAGTTAGAAGGTAAGGAAGCTATGGCTAAAAGAATTTAGCAAAACTGGACTTTTTTTGTGAGAAATCAACCTTAGAATTTGGCTATGTCAAAGTCGCTTGTTTAGGAAGATAGTTTCAGATATACTTTTGATCTTAAGGATCAAATTAAAGTTTTAATGATTCTTTGAAGGAATAATGGTTGATATGATTGTGCAAAGGTAGCATGGAGGTATATATATCATTAGATTGAAGAAATCTGAAGATATGTGCAGATAATGAAGTCAATCTTTGAAGCAGACTTCTTGAAGAAGAAAAGTTTTCACTCAGAGAAGTGATAATGAAAGACTTGATAAATTAAGGTAACATTTGTGTAAATTTTGGTCTATAACTGATATAGAGGTGCTCTCAAATCTATTGATATATTTAGGTAGTGATGTGTGTGAACACACTAGGACCGTCGGGGCACTTTTTTCCCTCTTTAGGAGGTTTTTTTCCCTCGGCTTGTATATATGCCTATTGCCCTAATGGGCTACTTATCTTTGTACATTCTCTAGTAATACATTCAGTATTGTGTGTTGTGCTCCAAGCTTCTTCTTCTTCCTTGTGCTGTTCGCGTGCTTCTGCAGAAGTCTAACTCCAACAATTGGTATCAGAGCAGTTCGTCGCTTCATCTAGGGTGCTGTCGACACTCCTCCATTTGCAGCCTCAGAATCGTATGAATTTTGGTGAGCATACTCAGGCCAAAGGTATATACCAGTTTCTATTCGCCAGTTTAAGCATCTCAAAATTTGCTACAAGTCTAGCAGAACTCGTATGGGCAGTTCTGTTCAACTCAAAAACTGTCAATTTTTTGCATCAAGGTATTTTAGTCACCGGCCATGGCTGAAAGCAGTGATGTATTCCGTATGTTGGCTGTTGAGGATAAGTTGGATGGTACCAACTACCCATTATGGGCTTATATGATGTGACATGTATTGGTTGCAAAAGGATTGTGGAACATTGTGCAGGGTGTTGAAAGACGTCTTGTTACACCTGTAACAATAGGTACTACGAATACAGGTGCTGGAGCTGATGAAGATGGTATCGAAGATGATATTGTGTAGATTCCTATTCGTGCTGCTGTTTCTGCTGCACCTACTGTAGAGCAGATTCGTTGGGATGGCAGAGATGCCCAGGCACATGCATTGATAGCTTTGTCTATCAAACATGCCATTATTCCTCACATTCTCTCTTGCAGAACAGCTAGGGATGCTTGGGATACACTTACCACATTGTACCAAGCTAGGAATGAGGCTCGTGTTGCTTACCTCCGAAAACAGTTGGAGAGTGAGCACATGAATGAAGGTGATTCTATGGATAGTTTCCTAACGAAGATCAAAGATTTGAAGGAGCAGTTGATTTCTGCTGATGAGGTTATACCAGATAGCTCACTTGTGCAGACCGTTCTGAATGGTCTTCCTGATTCATACCAGAGTTTTGCTTCTACTCTTAGGTTGATGATGAAAGGCAATCCGAATGCCTTATCATTTGAGGAGTTAGTTTCTGTTCTGTTGCAGGAAGATCCATCTAGACAGAACATGTCCATTATGCGTGTTGCAGATCAAGCTTTCCTAGCTAGTTAGAAGGGCAAAGGAAAATGGAGCTCTTCTACTAGTAAGCAAAAATATGCAAATGCTGCACATTCGAAGAACCAGGATAAAGATGAGAAGAAATCAGAAAAGCAGAAATTGTTTTGCAAGTACTGTAAAGGGAATGATCTTATCATAAAGAACTGTCCAAAACTGGCTGCAAAAGAGGCAAAGAAAAAGGAGGCTCGAATGGTTGTTGCAGAAGCCTCTACACCAAAAACAGAGTCTGCTAATCTTGTGCAAGAAGAAGAATGGGCGTTTACTACTGTTTGCAGTTTTGACCCATGTTCTCATGAGCAGTGCATGTCTGCAGTGGACTCAGATGTTTGGTACTTTGACATTGGGGCGACCAAACATGTTACCTCGCAGCGTAGTTTCTTTTTTCACTCGAGCCTGGCCCTACAGGGAATACTGTCACATGTGCCAAAAACTCCTCTTATCCTGTTATGGGAGTTGGTAAGATCATTCTGACTACTGCTGATGGTAGTTCTTTCACCTTGTCAGATGCTTTATTTGTGCCAGGGATCAAGAAGAATCTGTTATCAGTTTCTACATTAGCCAAGATTGGCTTGGTTGTGAAATTTGTTGATGACAGATGTACAGTTCATGATTTGTCAAATGGCAATGTTATTATTGCTCTGGCATTTTATGTCGTGGGTTGTATAAGCTCATAGACTATGAAATATCTGTGAATGATTCAGCATGTGCAGTTCATGATTCTCAGGCTATGTCAGATGCAAAGCTTTGACATGCACGCTTTGGTCATCTGAATTTTGCTAGTTTGCTACGCTTGCAGAAATCTGATAAGGTGTCTTCTTTGCCTAAGCTTGAGGCACCTGGAAAACATGTATGTGAAGGCTGTATTTTGGGCAAAATGCAGCGTTCCTCCTTTCCAAAAGATGGTTGAGTTTGGGCTAGGCAGAAATTGCAGCTTGTACATAGTGATGTCTGTGGTCCTATGCATACACCTTCTTTTGGAAACTATCTTTACTTCGTGACTTTCATTGATGATTTTTCCAGGCATGCATGGGTATATCCATTGAAGGCAAAGTCCGAAGTGTTTTTGTGCTTCCAAAGTTTTTGGTTTTGGCTAAAAATCTGTTAGCATGTAAAATGGGCACCCTCTGTTGTGATCGAGGGGGGCAATATATGTCTTCTGATTTTAATGCATTTCTGGCTGAACGTGGGATAAAACACCAGTGTACAGTGCCGTATACACCTCAACAGAATGGAGTTGCTGAACGGAAGAACAATTCACTCATGGAGATGGTGAGGTGTATAGTCAAGAGTCAGGCTTTGTCACATAGTTTCTAGCTTGAGGTTGTCATGTGTGCAACATATGTACTTAACAGGTGTCCCACTAAAGCACTGCAGTCTATAACTCCATATGAGGCTTGGCATGACTGCAAGCCATCTATTGCTCATCTGCGTGTTTTTGGTTGTTTGGCATATGCATTAATGCCTGAACAACATCGCAGAAAATTGGATGATAAGGCAGTAAAATGTATTTTTGTTGGGTACAGTTCTGAAAGTAAAGGCTATCGTCTGTATCATCCACAGACTAAACGCATTCTGGTTAGCCATGATGTTGTCTTTGTGGAAGATGCTATTCAGCCATTGCTTTCATGTACTAAGGCCCAGACATCTGTTAGCTCCAAAGACATGTATGATACTTTGATGCCTCTTTTTACAGGTGGACAGTCTAGTGCTGGTCCTAATGAGGCAACTTCTCAGCCTTTGCAGGTTTCATATGATGATGCAGATCATTCCATTTCTGATGCAGATTTACATGATGCACTTGTTGATGAGAGAGTTGATATTGAGCAGGAAAAAACTATGCCAAAATGGCTGGTGTAGACTTTGCGTGACAGCAAATTAGATGCACCTTTGTCATATCGTACTCGTAGTGCCTCATTTGCATCAGATTGCTATGCTATGGCTGCGTCTAGTCTCTGTGATGAGAATGAGCCTGTTTCTTTTGATGAAGCACAAAATTCAGAAAATTGGATGGCTGCTATGCAATCTGAATATGATGCTATAATGAAGAATGGTACATGGTCTTTATGTGACTTGCCTCCTGGCAAGAAGGCCATTGGCACTAAGTGGGTATACAAGCTAAAGTGTAAACCTGATGGTACAGTTGACAGGTATAAGGCTAGGCTTGTTGCAAAGGGTTATGTGTAGGAAAGAGTCATTGTTTTTGATGAGACCTTTGCACCTACATGCCGTATGACTACTGTTCGGAGCATTTGTGCACTTGAAGCCCATCATGGCTGGAATGTACATCAAATGGACAATAAAATAGCATTTCTGAATGGTGACTTGCATGAAGAAGTGTATGTTTTTCAGCCCCGTGGCTTTGTGTAGAAAGGGCATGAAAACTAGGTGTGCAGGTTAAAGAAGGCATTATATGGTTTAAAGCAAGCACCACGTGCTTGGTATGAGAAGATACATGCCTCCGGGTGGGCCTTAAGGTGCTAAAGTTTCCTAAAGGTGCTTTAGTTTCTTAGGGAAACGGAAACGGTTTCGCTAAAGAAAACGCGCAAGACCAACATGGTAATATTAAGCATCTGATTGCACATGGTTTTGAGAACAGTCCAACTGAAAGCACCTTATATGTTAAGCGTGCTAATGATGTGCTTCTGATCATTATTGTCTATGTTGACGACATGATGCTCACTGGTCCTATTGAGAAGCATATTGCTGATTTCAAGGCTGATTTGCATGCCTCATTTGAGATGTCTGATTTGGGGCATTTGCATCACTATTTGGGCATTCAGTTTATGCAAGTTGATGGTGGGATGGCTTTGTGTCAAATGAAATATATTGACACATTATAACAGTGTTTTGGCCTTGAATACTGTAAGCCTATTGCTACTCCTATGGAGACAGGTTTACGATTGAGTCTTCATGATGCTGGAGATGCATTTGATGCTATTCTCTATCAACAGGTTGTTGGATGCTTGATTTATTTATGCATTACTCAGCCAGATATTCAGTTTGCTGTCTCACAGATGAGCAGGTTTATGCATTGCCCAGGAGTCACGCATTGGAAGGTGGTTAAGCGCATCTTTTGCTACTTGAGTGGTACTCGGCTACTTGGGTTGTTTTATCCCAAGGGGGGATCACTACCTCCAGATTTGCTTGCTTTTTCTGACTCAGGTTGGGCTGGTTGCTATGACACTCGTGTGTCCACCAGTGGTTTTTGCTTCACGCTTGGTAGCTCGTTGTATATCTTGGTTGAGCAAGAAGCAGCCTACTGTGGCCACTTCCAGTTGTGACGCTGAGTATAGGGAAGCTTTCGCACCGACTATTGAGTGTGTGTGGCTCAGACGCCTTATGGCTGATTTGGGTGTTGGCCAATCTTCTGCCACCACCATCTTCACTAACAGTCAGAGCGCATTGGCAGTTGCGAGGAACCTTGTGTTCCATGCTCGCACTAAGCACATTGAGGTGCATTATCACTATGTCAGGGAGAGTTTCTCTGCTGCGGAGATCAGCTTGGCATATGTGCCCACGCAGGAGAACATAGCAGACCTTTTCACGAAGGCTCTGCCTAGGGAGAACTTTGAAGCTTTCCGCAAAGCTTTGGGCTTACTTCCTTTTGTGGAGTGATTTCCACATAGCTTGGCACTTCCTTATACATGAGTGCCAGATCCTTGTTCACCGCATCACTCCCAGGGGGGATTTGTTGATATATTTAGGTAGTGATGTGTGTGAACACACTAGGACCGCCGGGGCACTTTTTTCCCTCTTTAGGAGGTTTTTTTCCCTCGGTTTGTATATAAGCCTATTGCCCTAATGGGCTACTTATCTTTGTACATTCTCTAGTAATACATTCAGTATTGTGTGTTGTGCTCCAAGCTTCTTCTTCTTCCTTGTGCTGTTCGCGTGCTTCCGCACAAGTTTAACTCCAACAAAATCAGCATAGATCAATCCTTTGGAGATTAAGAGGTCTCCAACAATTGTATCAGAGCAGAAGGTGTAATACAAGTGAAGTAAGAGCATTGGAAGTCCTGACTATTGCATACATTGATTGAAGGTGGACAAGTTCAAAGTTTTGAAGAAAACCTATAGAAGAGTGAAGATTGAGTTCAAAAGGATCAAGAAGGATTAAAGCTTCATATCATAAGGTACACTATATCACCATAAATCTTATTAATTGCACGCACATAAGATCAGAGATGGGAGAGAGCTTGCAGATTGATAAGCTAGATAGGGAGAATTATCCAGCTTGGTCCATGAGGTTGGAGGCACACCTCATGATCAAAGATTTGATGGCATTCATCACAAGAGAAGAAGAAAAGCCTGGTTTTGAAGATCCTAGTGTTCCAACTAGGGAAGAGTTTGCAGATTTGAAGAATTGGATGAGGAAGGATGCTCAAGCTAGGAGCACATTTACATGGCTGTAAATGATTATCTTCTACCTCATATTAGAGGATTAGAAAGTGCAACAGATATGTGGAATGCTTTGGAAGAGCATTTCCAAAATACAACCAAGTCAAGGAAGTCCTCATTATGGGCTGAGTTCACAACTTTCAAGAAGAAGAGCTCACAATCAATTTCTAATTATGTGGCAAGGATGAAGGATATTGCAGATAGCTTGGGAGCAGTAGATGAAGATATTGAAGAGGACAAGTTGGTAAGACAAATACTTACAGGTCTAAGAGGAGATGAGAAATGGAAGTGTTTCATATTGTCCATAAAATTGTCATTAGAACATTTTACTCTTGATCTTAATCAATTTCTAGGACACATGCTAACTTTTGAGCAGGACATTAAGGGAGATAATGATAGGAGTGCAAGTCAAGCTATGTACTCCAAGGACAAGAAAAATAATGGCAAAGGGAAGCAGTCAACTGATGATGAAGGATCTTCAAGCAAAGCTAATTTCACAAAAGGAAAGATGAATTTCAGAGGTAAAGGAAGAGGAGGTAAGAACAAAGATAATACTAAAGCTTGTTGGATTTGTGGCAGAACAAATCATTTGGAAAATGATTGTTGGTATAACAATAAAAATGGTGGAAGTCATAATCAGAGTTTCAATCAAAGAGGTAGAGGAGGTAGAAATCAAAGAGGTAACTTCAGAGGAAGAGGTGGTAGGACATCATATGCTAGAGGAGGTGGAAGAAGCTTTCAATCTCAGTCCTACAACAACAATTATTATAATTATGCATCAGATCAGAAGGATGACATGACTCTCATCTTGAATGCAACACATGAAGCAGTAGGAGAAGATCAAAGGGTGTTCTATATTGACTTAGGATGTAGCACTCATCTGAGTGGCAACATATCATTGATGACGGATATGAAAGTAAAGGTGTATGAAGAAGATATTGATGATGTTGATTGTAAAAGTAAATTGCAGGGCAATGTTGAAGATGGGCCAAGATTTGATCCAGAATCAAATGTGGCTGAGACTTCAGAAGTGCAGAGGTCAGAGGATCTTTGAGAGAAAGGGCAGAACCTATCAGGTATAGCTATGATACATCTTTCTTAACAACAAAAGATTATGCTTATATTGTGAAGACAGAAAAAGATCCAATTACATATGAAGAAGCTAAAGGTAAACAAAATTAGGAGAATGCAAGAATAGTGTATAAAACAAAAAGTTTTGCAAATGGTGAGATGTCTAGATACAAAGCTAGACTTGTGGTTAAAGGTTATGCCCAAACTTATGGGGTAGATTATGATGAAATCTTTAGTCCAGTTGCCAAGATGTCTACAATTAGATCTCTAATTGCTATTGCTACTTGTAAAGGATGGAAGTTGTCACAATTAGATGTGAAGAATGCATTTCTGAATGTATATATTGCAAATGAAGTGTACATGGAGCAAGGAGAGGGCTTCATGGATTCAATTGGATCAGATTATGTATGTAAGCTCAATAGAGCTTTGTATGGTTTGAAGCAGGCCCCAAGGGCATGGAATTACAAGCTTGTTAAGTTCTTGAATGAATGTGGATATCAAGCTTCAAAAGCAGATAGTAGCTTGTTAGTGAAGGCAAGTGAAGATGGATATATATATATATATATATATATATATATATATATATATATATATATATATATATATATATATATATATATATATATATATATATATATATATATGTGTGTGTGTGTGTGTGTGTGTGTATTTATGTTGATGATATTATTGTCATAGGTACAGATGCTCAAGGAATCAAGGAGCTTAAGAAACAATAGAGAAGGAGTTTAAGATAAGTGATTTGGGAAACTTATCTTACTTCATAGGAATGCAGATTGTGTATACTCAACATGGAGTATATGTCACACAAGAGAGATACTTGAAGAATCTTCTAGTCAAGTTCAACATGGAAGATTGCAAGCCTTCAACCACACGATTAGAGGTAAATCATAAATTGAGCAGATATGGAGGTGAAGATTTTAATGACATGAAGAAATATCAGAGTTTGGTAGGCAGGTTGATCTATGCTACGTTGACAAGACCAGACCTATCATATGCAGTGGGTGTGTTATCACAATTTATGCATTGTCCAAAGAAGACTCATTGGATTGCTGCTCAAAGGGTACTCAGATATATCAAGGGAACTCTGAGTGAAGGTTTGTATTATGGTTTTACTTTTGACACAAGAATCAAAGTGTTTAGTGATGCAAATTGGGCAGGTGATTCAGACAATAGAAGGTCTACTCATGGTTATCTCTGTTATATTGGAGATAAGTTAGTTTCTTGGTGCTCAAAGAAGCAACATACAATTGCTTTGTCATCCATAGAAGCTGAGTATAAAGGAATGGCAGAGGCTGCAAAAGAAGTGATATGGTTAAAGACTGATCAGAGTACTCCAATTATTTTTGGAGACAATATGAGTTCATTATATTTGGCAACTAATCCTGTTTTTCATGCCATGACTAAACACATAGAGATTTAGTATCATTTCTTGAGAGAAAAGGTACTTGATAAAGAGATTGAAGTATTGTATACTCCAACAAAAGAGCAAGTTGCAGATATGATGACAAAAAGCTTAGATAAACCTAAGCTACAAAAGTTCAAAGAGATGGCAGGAATAAAGAAGAATGGAATAATCACAATTAGTGCTTGAGGGGGCGCTATTGGAACAAAGCAATCCCAAATTGATGATTATAAAAAGCTTGAAGCAAGTCAAGGATCAGAATGAAATCAAAGAAGTCATTGGAGATAGTGAAGAGATCTCAGAAATATAGCTTGTACACATATGTACATTATTAGTTGAGAATTCTTGTAAAATGGATATAGATGATCCTTAGGATGATAAGGAATATGTAATGGATGCGGAATGAGTGTAGAATCATATGTATATAAGTCAATGATATAAATAAATAAGTGAGAGAGTCATTAGAAGACAAGTGTCTATGAGATAGATATGTAGAGAGTCATCTTTAGAAGTTAGCGTCAAGTCTTTCTCTAATTTCTCTCAGCCTGATCATGTGGATCATGAAATCTTTTGTACACATCTAATCTAGAGGCTAATGAAGCTATGTTCAAATTTTCATGGTCTAATTCCTTTCATACTATGATTATGATCAATAGGAACATGTATATGTAAAGTCTGCAGGTAGACCTCTCAGAGTCGCACATTTTTTGTGTCAATGTTTTGCTTGGATTTCAGTGCACAATGTAAAGTTTTTGATAACTGAGCATTCAAATTCTAAGTTAGAACGTAAGGAAGCTATGGCTAAAAGCATTTAGCAAAACAACAATTGTGTTGTGAGAAATCAACCTTAGAAGTTGGCTATGTCAAAGTCACTTGTTCAAGAAGACAATTTCTAATATACTTTTGATCTTAAGGATCAAATTAAAGTTTTAATGATTCTTTTGAAGGACTAATGGTTGATATGATGGCACAAAGGTAGCATGGAGGTATGTACATCATTAGATTGAAGAAATTTGAAGATATGTACAGGTAATGAAGAGAATCTTTGAAGCAGACTTCTTGAAGAAGAAAAGTTTTCACTCAGAGAAGTGATAATGTGGATCACTAGTTTATTCACTATCAGCTTTTAAGCCCTTATGAGTGCTGACATTTTTTTTCTATGTTTAATGTGTCCAAATGACATGCCATTTATTTCTCTAGCTTTGACTAGTGGATATGAGAATATTTGGGTTTCTTTGTTCGAAGTTGAATTCTTGCGGAGGTCCATAGTGCATGTGTACCCTCCAAAGACCAACAAACACAAAACATTTCTGAAACTTATTACAAAACAATGAGCATATGAATGCAAGAGATTCAATGGATAGTTTTCTCACGAAGACCAATGATTTGAGAGATCATCTAATTTCTACTCATGAAATCTTGCTAGATATTTCACTTGTGTGGACTATTCTTAATGGTATTCCATACTCTTATCAAATTTTTTATTCTACTCTTCAGTTGATGATGAAGGGGAATCCAAATGCTTTAACCTTTTGGGTGTTAGTCTCTGTTTTTCTACAAGAAGATCAATCTAGGTAGAATAGGTCAATTATGTGTCTTGTAGATCAAGTTTTCTTAGCTATTCAAAAGGTTAAAGGTAAATGGAGCTTGTCTATTAGTAACCAAAAATTGCTAATGTTGCATAGTCAAAGAAGGAAAACAAAGATGACAAGGAAAGCTAAAAGTAGAAATAGTTTTAGAATTATTTCAAGAAATCATGATCTCATCAAGAACTATCCTAAACTAACAACGAAAGAGGCAAGGAAGAAAGAAGCTCCAATAGTTTTTACAAAAGCCTCTACACCTAAAAGACAAGTGTGCTAACTTTTTCAAATGAAGAATGGGTGTTTACTACTCATCGCACTAATAAAACATCTTCTCATGAGTAGAGTATGTTTGTAGTAGACATATATTCTTTGCATTCATAGTGATGCAACCAAGTGTATTACCTTGCATTGCAATTTCTTCACTTCATTTGAGCCTGTTCCCAAAAGGAATATTGTCACATGCACTAACAAATCCTATTATCATGTCATGGGAGTTGGAAAGAACATTCATACTCTTGTTGATGGTAGATAATCCAAAAATGAAGGTGCTTGCATAGGACCACATAAATCACTATGAACAAGTTGCAGTTTATGTGCACCTCTAATGAAACCATCTTTGGGGAAGGAAGAATGCTACATCTTACCCAAAATACAGTCGTCATAAACTTTTTTAGAATGAAAATCAAGTTTGGACAGAGATGATACCCTTTCATATTTTTGCAAGCAAAGCAAAGTAGCAAAATTTAGATGACTAGATCATGTATTCGAAGTTATGCATATGAAATAGCTTGAGAATCATGAACTCCACATACTGAATTTCTCATTTTTTGCATAATCTATGAGCTTATATAGCCCATGGCCCAAAATTCTAGAAGCAATTATAACATCATTGTTGAAGAGATCATGAGCTATACAACTTTCGT
Organism: Ceratopteris richardii; assembly: GCA_020310875.1. Lineage (NCBI taxonomy): Eukaryota > Viridiplantae > Streptophyta > Polypodiopsida > Polypodiales > Pteridaceae > Ceratopteris > Ceratopteris richardii. The sequence continues at coordinate 93,352,985 of CM035434.1, forward strand.
TAACAAATTTAACAATCAACCCGATCTTTGTTAGTGTTGAAGCTCATAATAAGTTTTTCTTGATCCTTAACACGTATAGAAAATCTAATTTTTTTTTCTAGGAGAGCATGTGCTTATCCATTGAATGTGAAGTTTGAAGCATTTATGTGCTTTAAACAATTCGTGTTTATGGCTAAAAATCTATGAATATGTAAAATGGGAACCCTACATTCTGATTGAGGACAGAGTATATTTCTTCTGATTTTAATGCATTTCTAGCTAAGAATGGGATAAAACATCAATGTACGGTACCATATACACCTTTTAAAAATATGGATTTTTTGAGTGGAGCAATAGGTTTCTCATGAAAAATAGTAAAGTACATGGTCAGAAGTCAAGCTTTACCACATAGCTTCTAGCTTGAGTTTGTTATGTGTGCAACATATGTACTTAAAACGTAACCCACCAAAGCATTCCTATCTATCACTCCATATGAGGATTGTCATGGTCGCAAGTCATTTTTTGCTCATATGTGTGCTTTTGGTTGTCTAGAATTTGCATTAGTTCCTGGAGAACAACATGAAAATTGGATGACAAGGTAGTGAAATGTATTTTCATTGGTTACAATTATGAAAGAAAAGGTTGTTGTGTATATAATCTGCAAAATTTTGGTCGCCATAATGTTTTCTTTGTGGAAGAGGTAATTCAACTCTTGATTTCATGTATCAAGGATACATCAATTAGCTCAATGGTTGTGTATGACACTTTGCTACGTCCTTCTATAGGTGGACAATCAAATGTTGCTCCTAGTGAGGAAATTTCATAGCCTTTATATGTTTTCAAATAATAATGTCGATCATTCTATTTTCTATGGCTATTTATATGAAGCACTTATTGATAAGAGAGTTGACATAGAAGAGAAAACACTATGCCTAAGTGGCTAGTGCATACTTTGACATGTTGCAAGTTAGATGCACCTTTGTCATACCATACTTCTTTAGGATCTCAAAATGCTTTTGTTGCATCACATTGCTATACAATGGTTGTTTATACTCTTTGTGATGAAATTAAGTTTTTTTCTTTTGATGAAGCATAGAACTTAGAAAATTGGATGATTCCTATGCAATTCAAATATGATGCTATTATGAAGAATGGTACTTCATTTTTATGTGAGTATCCTTCAAGTAAAAAGGCCATTGACACTAAATGGGTATACAAGAATGTATCAATTGCACACTAAAACTACATTTTTTTGTTATGATTTACATGAAGAAGTTTTTTAGCCCCATGTTTTTGTGCAAAAGGGCATGAAAACAAAGCATGCAGGTTGAGAAAGTCTTGGTATGAAAAGATACATGCCTGCTTGCTAGCATATGAATTTGAGAACATTCCAAATGAGAGCACCTTAAATGTTAAGCATACAAATGATGTAATTCAAATCATTGTTGCATATGTTGATGATATGCTACTCATTGGTACTATTTAAAATCATATTGGTGAATTTTAGGCTGATTTGCATGCCTCTTTGAGATGTTATATTTGGGGCATTTGCATCATTATTTGGGCATTCTATTTGTGCAAGTTGATGGGGGAAAAGCTGCTTGCCAAAATAAATACATTGACACATTATTGGAGCATTTTGGCCTTGAATATTGCAAACCTATTGCCATCCCGATGAAAATAGAGTTACAATTCAGTGATCTTCATGATGCTCGAGATGTGCTTGATGTTTTCCTCTATCAATAGGATGTTGAATGCTTGATTTACTTATGCACAATCTGGCTTGATATTTGGTTTGGTGTTTCTCAGATGAGCAGGTTTATGCAGTGCCTAGGTTTCAAGCATTAACAAGATTTTAAGCACATTTTTTGCTAGTTGAGTGGTACTTACTTGCTTGGATTATTTTATCCCAAGGGGGATCATTAATGTTAGATTCACTTGCTTTTTCTAACTTAAATTGGGTCAGTTTCTATGACACACATATGTCCACTAATGGTTTTTTCATGCTTGGTAGCTCATGTATATGTTTGTCGAGCAAGAGGAAGCCTAATCTAGCCATTTTTAGTTGTGAGGTTGAGTATAGGGTAGTTTTCATAGACATTGTTGAGTGTGTGTGTGTGTGGCTCAAATGCATTTTGGCTAATTTGAGTGTTGATCGGTCTTCTCCCACCACTGTCTTTACTCACAACCAGAGTGCATTAGAACTTGTGAGGAACCCTATGTTCCATGATTGCACCAAAGCACATTGAGGTGCACTATCATTATGTTAGATAGAGACTCTCTACTGGAGAGATCATTTGGCCCATTTGCCCACATGATAATGTTTCAAAGCTTTTCATGAAGGCTTTTCCTAAGGAGAAGTTTGAAGCTTTTTGCAAAGTGTTGGGTTTACTTCCTTTTGTGGATTGATTTCATGCCACAAAGCTTGATACTTCCTTATACATATATCGGCCCCTTGTTCACCACATCAATCTCAAAAATTATTTGGTGATATATTTTGGTAGTGATATGTACACAGCTAAGACATTTTGGGAACTTTTTTCCCTTTTTAGGAGGTTTTCCCCCTATCTTTTATATACACCTATAACCCGAACGTGTCACATATGTTTGTACACTTACTTGGTAGTACAATCAATATTGTGTTGTTCTTCAAGCTTTTTCTTCTTCTTCCTTGTGTTTTTCGTGTGTGTGCTTTCGTAGTCCTAGAAGTCCAAGAAGTAGTGTGAATGAAACTTAGGTGGAAACACGTACAGATGATGGAATTATGAATTACAAAAGGAAGGTCGAATTCAATAACTATACAAACTTTTCATTTAACAAAATAGTTTAAAACGCGATTCATAAAGCGAGGGAACAGTCCATCAAATTAGTAGGTCAAGATTCAATATTTGAACATGAGATAGAAGCTCCTCTTCTCAAAGGATCAATTGTCCAAATTATCCATAGATTAGAATGAAAAGAATCAATTATGTATCACGGGTGCTACATTTTAGGTGGTCATCATCCAGCTGATTCGATGTCTCTTAGAAGGGCACCTTCTGTATAACATGCAGCCCATTAACAACCTCAAAGCTTATCATCTTCATACACATTTACCTAGTAGAGTGACTCATGCCACAATCATGTCAAGCTACAATCTCAACCCTTAAAAGTATGTCATTCAAGAAAGTACAGAGAGATAGGGAGATTGTATTTTGCAACTGGGCGAATGTATGTGTGTTTCAGAGAGAGAGAGAGAGAGAGGGAGAGATTCTCTTTTGCAAGAGCCAAGAGAGAATGACAGTATGTACCACTTGGTGAGCTCGCCTTCCTTCTAGAGGGCCTTGGAAAAGAAAGATGTTATCTTGCTGCAGCCACACACATGGTGTACCATCTTATCGGCCTCTTTTGCTCTTTGGAAATCGGAAAGAAGAGCAATAACCTGACAACGTCCATACATGCAATCACATCATCAGCCAAGATGGCAAGAGTCTGACTTGTCGCCACAAGAGCAGGCAGGCAAGACCTCCAATATACCATATATGTGTGTAACATTTTCGCCTTTACTGACAGTAAATACACCTTTCAAACACTTCTATGGATTGGATATAAGATGCATGGCATAGTCTCAGTTCGCTGGCGTAGTGGTTGGGTCTCTCGCCTCTTGAGGCAGGGGCGAGGGTTCAATCCCTAACAGCAACATGTAAGGGACATGTAATATGGAAAGTTGTTGTATTGTTGCTGAGTGCCACCGTTTGTTTATCCTTGCGGTAGTGTTGACCGCCGTTTAACCCAGTCTTGTAAACCCCTATTCTTGTGGGATAAGGGGGGTCCCATGGGTACTATGCCCTTCCTTGTACAGTTGCAATTTCAAAGTTAAAGTCTGGGGGGAGTAGGTCTCAGCCGAACCTCCATTAAAAAAAATAAAAAATAATAATAAAAAAAAAAAGATGCATGGCACAAACTTTGTGGAAAGGGAGTCTCGCATGTACTATGTCCATTCATCTGTATAATTAACTTTGTGGAAAAGGAGTCTCGCATGTACTATGTTCATTCATCTGTATAATTGTATTTTGAAATTTAAAGGTTGAGTAGATGAAATTGAGCTTCTTAAAAAAAAAAAAATACATGGCACAAACTTCAACCATATTTCTTACTCGTGCGTTCTTGCATCTATGTATATGCACGTATGTTGGTGTATGTGTATATGAGAGAGAGAATGCATATGGTGCTTTGCGTGAGTGCTAACCGTGGTTTGAGAGAGAGAGAAAATCCAATACGATCGCGTAGTCAACAGAGAAATCAACTCTAGTGCTCAAAATTCCAGCTTAAGCATATTACTTTATATGTAAGGATTTTTCATGTCACACAAGAGAAGATTACTTTTAATAAAGTATGCTGATTAGATCCACCTCGCTCAAATGGCCATGGCTTTCAGCAGCCTAAATTCTCCATGTCCAGAGGGCTAGCTCTCACCGTGTCGAGAGTGTGCTTGGAATAGTATGTATACTTGACCCTCTCTACTCATCATAAGCCAAAAGTGCTAACCGGCTAAGTTTGAATTGTCCTTATTGATGTAAAAATGTTCTTATTCAAGCCTCTTCAAGTGCTTCCATTGAGTGTTGGGAGGACTTCAATATGACGCGAAAACACTTGGAGAAATGGCTGAAGGACAATTGTGAGGGATTTTTTGTCCTTGCCATTTGTGGATTTGCACTCACATATCATTTACGACTTGGACGCGGCAAGTTTGCTCTAGTAGACCACTTTGTGGTCAATGAAGCTTGTGCACAATAACTCATGCATGGGTGGGTGCAATTTTCAGCTGATTTATGAGACCATAGGCCAGTGGAGTGTGGTTTACACCCCTCAGATGCAGAGGCTCCTCCACCCTCGACTCCTTGTCCCCTTGTCTGTAGGGGGGAGTTACTAAGTGATGTGGGTCCCTCTTTCTTACATTCCAATCGTTGGATTGTAGTTTATAAATTGGATGAGGATGTAGAGAAGAGGTTTGAGAAATTAACCGAAATCACGAAGGATCGATAATGATGTCCTAAGCCACTTCCCCAACCTCGCTTTGCGTTCCATTCAGAACTACGGGTTCAGCGACTTGTCAATGCTCGATGCCAATTGTGGAAGACTGTCCACTCTTATGAGCTGGCATCGGACAAGGGCAAGCTCTTTAGAAGGTATCATGAGAAGGTGGGGGAGGTGAGATGGGTGATCAAAGCTAGTGGTCATCGTGCTATGAGGCGAATGGTGAACAAAGGTAAAAAATACCTAAGTGAAGTACAACATAAAATGTTCTTTAACCTGCTCAAAGGATGTGTAAGTAAGGGGAGGCTGATGGCCTCCCAGCCAATTCATAATAATCAAGGAACACTAATCACAGATCGGAGAGGGCAACTTTGCATTTGGAAGGAGCACTTTGAAAGAGTCTTTGGGAACCATGATGGTAAGAGCAAGAGCGGTGAGGTGTGATGAGACCATCATGTAAGGGTGTGGCCAAGGATTGCTGGAGTTAATTGACCTATACTGTAATATGAAGTCTAGAAACTTGTAGGAAGCTACAGAGGCATAAGGCCCTTGGGGGTGATGGCCTCCCACTTGAGTTCTTCAGAATTCTTGTTGGGAACAAAGGTCGTCATCATCATCCTTTGGTCCCTAACACTGATAAGGGTAAGGATTTCCTTTTTGATATTGAAGACCTCTTTGAGAAGAGCAAGATCCCTGAGAGTGCGGCCATGTTGATGGTGGTCTCCGTTCCCAAGAATGGAGACCTTACTTATGTGGACAATTATCGTGGCATCTCCCTCATCTCGATCGCTATCAAGATCCTTGTTTTGGAGTTAGTGAAGAGGATTACGGATGCTCGAGAGGCTCGAAACTTCTTCAACCTAGGAGAGACTGGATTCCAATCAAAACAAGAGGGCCTTTGACAAGGCGTATGCCTTCAAGAGGCGGTTCTCAGGACGGCCGCTAAGAAACTCCCAACATATGTGGCCTATATTTATTTTTCAAAAGCGTGCAACACTGTGCCACATGAAGTGTTGTTTCTTAAGCTTGAAGTTGTGGGTCTAGCAAGCCAGGCCCTTCTCTTCTTTAGAGCCCTATATGGGACCTCCTAGGTCCAAGTTCGTGTGGAGTAACACCACTTAAGTTAGCCCATCCGGTGCTTCGAGGCATTCACCAAGGATGCCCGAGATCCACCACGTTGTTTAATATTTATATTAACAACATTGTTGATCGAGGAGAGTCATGGGGACTTGATGTGGTTGGTCTTGGTAAGCTTAAAGGGCTTTTGTTTGTTGATGACCTTGTCTTACTAGCAGAATCCCCTGTCGAACTTTAGAAGTCCTTGGATATGGTTAGTCTTTGGGCGGAGAAGTGGGGAATGAAGTTTTGTATTGATAAGTGTATGGCAACCATATTTTTTGGTGACTTGGAGGTAGTGAAGGCAATGTCACTTATGCTAGGGGGAGCTTGTTTACTGGTGGGGGAGAAGTACACCTACCTCGGGTTCAAGATTGACTCCCAATTCTCAATCAAGACTATCATGAAAGGTAGATTTGATAAGGGAAGGAAGAGTCTTTTTGCCTGCCAGCACGGGTTGTGTAACCGTGCTTTTTCTGCTTGGTCTAGGATGGCAATCCTTAAGGCTTGTGTTGTCCCTCTCATTACTAATGGTGTGGAGATCTTAGGGGGCCATGACCAGAAGCTTCTTCAGCCTCTCAAAGCATTGGTGGTGATGGAGATGTGAATGATCTGTGGCAAGTCAAACAAGTCCACTTCGGTGACTATGACTGTCATGCACCATGAGTTTTGCATCCCTCTGGTGTTTGCTTTCTATGAGGGGATGAGGGCTTGATTGTTTGAGAAATTGTTTGCCAACAAGACTTGGTTGGGAGACTTCTTGAGACTCCCACTTGAGTCTAGGTTCAAGAAGAGGACTTGGACTTCAAGACGTATTGGCTAGCAAGGTGTGTCCCAGTCTGTCCGCTGTCATGTCTAGGATTGTTGGGAACGTAGGCATGATAGTGTGGCCATGGGGCCCTATGATCACTTGATCACTTTGCTCTCAATGTGACAAGGGGTGCTGTCATGTCTAGGATTGTTGGGAACGTAGGCATGATAGTGTGGCCATGGGGCCCTATGATCACTTTGCTCTCAATGTGACAAGGGGTGCTGCAAAAGATGCTAAGGTGATAGGGAAGATTTAGGTAACTTTTTTGCCTCTTTCTTCAAGAGTGCTCAAATCCAGGAATACATAAGAAAGTCCCTCTTGTTAGATCAATTGGTAGTCGACCAGAAGCAAGCACTACATGCCAAAGCTATAAGTTGTTCAACGGATCTTTAGAATGCCATAAGAAGTGAAGCTCTTTGGAAAATTCTATCCAATTCCACTCTTCAATAACCTTGATGTATGGTTTCATCTTGTTCCAACTCTTCCACAAGGATTAACCAACGAGCAGACTAATTGTGAACCTCCGAAAGTCATTGGAAAAGGAGAAAACAACAAAGTGAGCAAACCATGTCCCTTCCACGTAAGAAACCCCACCAACGTAAGAGAATATTCATTGGGGGAACAGGCTGGATGTTTCATGGAGTGCTTCCTCAAGTCACATATAATTTACACTTTTGTACATCAAAATCTACCTCTCAAGACCTTTATGTTTGCGTCCTTGTAACCGACCATGACACCAAAGAATGATGTCCTCTTGTTTCAGCCACATGCATGCAGTCTAGAATCTTATCAGCCTCATGTCCCACTCTAAAAGAAAGAGAGGCGATATATGCCCTCTTAAAAAACCTACACACGTGCTTTGTGGTTTGGGTGACATGAACGACTTCTTCGATGTCATTACAAGAGCAGCAAAGTCTTCCAACTTCAAATATCTGTACATTTCCACCATCAAAGAGAATATGCGGACGCAAGTGTTTGTGTGTGTGTGTGTGTGAGAGAGAGAGAGAGAGAGAGAGAGAGAGAGAGAGAGAGAGAGAGAGAGAATATATATATGGTGTGCATATGCTCTAGGCCGAGAACGGAAAAGTGATCGTTTATAGTCAAGTTTCTCATCTCTCTGGTTACACACATATGCACATACGGAAGTATATATATGTGTACATACACATATACATACAATGATAGGGAGGTATAAAGCAGATCTATGAACGTGTCATCCCGTTCATGGGATTTTTTTTGTTAGCTTATCTCTCTTTGTAGTACAAACTCATAGAATATCCAAATACATGATTAGTCGTATATAATTAGGGATCTTTTTTAAAGAATTGTCCTTTGGAGAGATGCCAAGGTTGACCACACATATTTTTCTCCAGGCCTTCCACAACACCCATTCTTTGATGTGATTCCACATTGGTTTTATTAGTAGAGTCTCAAGGTGCTTGAAAAAGTTTCTCAACATCATCCTATGGTTGAACCTCAAGGTCAAGACTACATTGGTTCTAATCTATTTATACAACAAAAGAGGGAGGTAAGTATTTTCTTTAAGTGGTGTATAATTGACTCTTAGTTTCCCCCTTGTCGAATCAAATCCTAGTGCATGAAAACCCCCTCCCCCATTGTTTTAAAGTTGTCCATGCATTCTTACACTTGGAAACTCTCACAAGTGCCAAGTGGTGGACATTTGGCAGAAATTTGACAATCATGGTTAGATGTGATTCACACCAGCCTAAATACATAACATACGAGGTCTTGGGTTCAAGTCTTGCAAGACCAAGTGTTGGCCCAAAGAGTCTATCAAGCCCAAATGTTGTGATCTACTCTTTAGACTGTTAACTTTAGAGCTAAAGTGTGGTAAACGTTCTTCTCTCAAAAGAGTGGAGAGTTTTGAATGTGTAAAGAGTGTTCTATGATTAAAATGAATCCTTGAAAATGATGGTCTAGAACTAAAGCTTCATTAGTATCCTAAGGCATTGAATAGATGGTTGTGTGGACAAGTGAGTCATTCTAAAGGTATTACTCTCATGCACGAGTATCTTGCTCTCTCTCTCTCTCTCTCTCAATATTGGTATCAGAGCCCATAGCATCACTGGGAGCTCTCCTTAGGACACGTGGAGCTTCTTCATGTGCTTCAATAAAAAAAAGGGAAGGCGAGGACCCCTCAAAGGACTCGAACCCCCCCCCCCCCCAAAAAAAAAAGAGCCCAAACACCCAATGGTGCCCCCCAAAGGCCCATTCACACTATTATATGGCCACATGTCAAAGGGTTAGCCATCAAGCACCCAATCAAGGAGAAGGGCTCTTTACCTCTCTCTCTTTTGCACATTTCTTATTTTTACCCATCCTCTCCTAACTCCATTTTATAGCTATGATTTCTCCTTCTTATTTATCTTCTTCACCTTCTTTTGTGTTCTCAAAAAAACACATTTGGGTTTCTCTTTCATACCTGAAGATTCTACTTCATGCTATTCAAGTGACTAATTGCATTTGAATCAAGCTTATTTGAGGCAAATTCCCATTCCTTTGAATAGTATCCTAACCTCTTTATAAGTTATATAAGCTTTTGAATTCTTGTCTCCATGCATATGAGATTCATTGCTTTTTCAATTTCCATATATGGAACCTAGTCCCTTGAGTGTGGTCTTTCTTCATAATTGAAGAATCATTCTTGCACTTCTATTGGATTCTCCCAATAAAGTACTATTGGGAATTATATATCCTTGAAGTAGTGAGTCTTAAGGTCTTTGGTCATGATTGAGGGTAGGAACACAAAAGAAATGGAATTAGAACATGAACCCACTTCTCATTTTTCACTTAGTCATTATGAATTAAAAGAGCATGTGCATAAAGAAAAGCATGAAAGCATTGAGCTAGGCATGCAACGGGGGGAAAGACCATTAAAGGGTTAGATTTTAATGATTTTAATACGATTCCCAAGCTGATTGCATGTGTCAAAGAATTAGAAAAGGGGTTCAGACAAGTAATAATCACTCAAAATAAAGTTACTGAACTGCACACTTTGGTTAATCAAGTACACAATAAAATAGGAATTATACTTGTATTACTCTAGGGCAAGAAAAATAGTCGAGTGAATAACTTTTCCATTGTTAATCCTAAAAGAAGTCTAAAAACTTCTTTCAACCCTCCTTTTGTGTTGATAGGACCACAAACTAGTAGTTCTAGGCTCTATCCTACTATGGCAGTTAGTATTATGGATCATCTCAACCTCCCAACTTCCATGTCACTTTTAGACGATCCATTTGGAGTTGTGTCTAGAAAAGTTTCTAGCACAATTCCTAAAATAAGTCCAACTCTTATTGGAGATCATTATTTGGGAAAAGTTCTTCGAGTTTCACAATTTCTAGGGTAAGATATGCATAGGAATAAGGACATAGTTCTCACTTTTTTTGCAAAAGTGGAGAGTAGTGCATTGTTTGTGTAATATTCTAGAACAATACAAACTTTTGTAAGTTACTTTGTCTTTAGGTTCGTGTGCATATAGGTGGTGGATGCATTTGCAAGTGGAAAAAACTTAATGCCATTTAGTTGGTCCTTGTTTGAAGAAGTTTCAAGAAGGCGTTTCTTCCTCAAAACAAAGAAGAATGCAACTAGGAAGAATGAGATCAGGTGCATGAATGAGTCCATCCATTGTCCACTTACATATCTCAATACAATAAGATCTTTCTTAAGCTTAAAAACTTAGATGATTCCAAAAAATGTGGAGGTTTTATACTATAAGAAAATAACAACACATCGGAATAGTAGTAGACAGAGTTGAGAAAAAAAAATGCAAACAAAGAGGTACACAGACTAAGAGATAGAGAACTTAAATTCTCAAATTTCCAAGATCTACAAAGATGGTGTTGTCCATTCGTGCACTCCCAATATGGAGCTTAAATGCAAATCTACAAAGACTCTAGATGAAGCGCTTACTAGTGCACAAAAAGATCTCCACTCTTTTGAGAGCTTGATAAAGATCTATGAGGATATAGTAAAGAATTGGTTGGGTACATTCCTATGAATACTTGTGAACTTAAAGATAGTAGGATATTTTACACTATGAGCTCCCATTATAAAACGTAGTTATAGAGATCTATATTCTTCTTGGAACAATAAGCTAAATAGATTCCAACCAAATAAATTCTTCAAAAGCTAAATTGATCCCTATGGACTCTAGTTTCTTAAAGTGGACTCTAAAAACTACATAAACTTTTGAAAGAACATTAAACCCACCTTTAGTAAGTTATTCTATCTAAAGTAAAGAGGGTGTTATATCCTCATAAGAAACTAGATAGATAATCAATCTATACCATTTCAATGGTTGGATAGAGATTACAAAACGAATTGCCCTCTAGTTAGATTGATCTCTTTATTGGAGACCAATTTCAAGCAAGAAATCCATCCATTCCACTAATCAAAGGGCACAAAGCATGGGTACATCTAGAACGACCAAGGAAAGTGATTTTGGTGGGGATTATGAGAGATTAATATTCTTTTCAAACCAAAATAGTATCTACGTGGACAAATGAATATAATAAGAAATTAATAAGGTTATCAAACAATTTCCATTGATTTTTCTAGGTTTGTGAATGTTGCATAGAAATGGACGAAGATAGCAATTTTGCTGGAGAAACATTTGATCCATCTATTTCACGTGTTTATGCTATGGAGGCCCAATTCACACATAGCTAAAAACTATCAAATACGCAAACATTATGAAAGTTCTTACACCAAAAGAGGTATGGGATATTATTCACAAGATCTATGGTACATCCACAGAGGCTATGAAAGTTCATCAAAAGCACAAGTTGCATAGTGTATTGTGTCGGAATAGATCTATTATCGACTATGTGGCAAAGATTAGAAAGATGGCTGATGATGTAGCATCCATAAATTGCACACTGGAAGATGACAATATCATTTTTGCGATGCTAAATGATCTAGGACCATAATACAAGAGTTGCAATACCTCCATTTCAGTGAGAAGAATTATGCCTGAGTTTGATGAGCTAGTTTCACATTATACGATGGAAGAAGTGAAGCTTGGTTTGAATTCATCAGGAAGTGGAAACTCAAGGGATCATGCATTTTCCCAAAATAGAGGAGGAGGTTCTAGTTAATGTCGATCGAGCTCTAGAAATTCAAACACGTTTGACATTCCAAGAGGAAGAGGTACATCACGTTCAAGAGGTAGAGATAGATCCTATGCACTTGGAAAATGCTACCATTGTGGGCAGTATAGCCATTTTGAAAAGGATTTCTACCATAAGCAACATAGCCAAAAACTAAGAAGTAGAAATGGATATAGATCACGTGGTAACTTCTTTGTAGAAAGTTCATATAGAGATTATGGAAGAGACAGTATGTTTTCAATGGGACATGTACCAAATAGCATGTCTAAACCTTGCATTAACACAAATTGGTACATAGACTCTTGTTGCGCTAATCATATGACAAGTATTGGTGATTGGTTTGAATCCAAAAAATCCTTGAAGACGAAAGAGTATGTGGAAACTAGTGATGATAATCTACATTTGATAAACAATGTTGGAAATGTAGCACTTATACAAAAGAGTGAGGTCGTAAATACATTGAGTGATGCTTTACATGTGTCCATGATCATGAAGAATTTAGTTTCAATTGGTCAGCTTGTGGATCAAGATATGGAAGTGAACTTTGATAAGCATTGATGTTTCATTCATGACTGGAAAAAGAGGAAAAGTGCTTGGTCATGGAAAGAAGATGGGCAAACTATTCACATTTGATATGGGTGAGAATGTGTATGCCAAAAACAATGTGCAACCTAATATAGTTGAATTGTGGCACAAAAGAATGCACCATATAAATTCAAGGAAGTTGAATCTATGCAGAAGCAAATGTTAGTGCATGGCTTATCAAGATTTTGCCGTTTATACTTTGAGAGAATATGCAAAGCATGTGCATTCTATAAGCATCAATGTATGGAATTCTTAAGCAGAAAAATCCATAGAAGAAGACCTCTAGATTCAATTCATAGTGATGTATTTGGTCCAATTAGAACCAAGAGAGTTGGTGGTTCATTATATTTTTTGATATATATTGATGACTATAGCAGATACACATGGATATACTTCTTGAAGCACAAAAGTGAAGTACTCGAATGTTTTGTAAAGTTCAAGAATATGGTTGAGAAGGAATTGGGCATATACATTAAGTGTTTACCATCTAATTCAACACGATACTATATATCAAAGGAATTTTATCAACACCTAAGTGATCATGGAATTAAAAGGAGACTTTCTTGTAGATACACACCACAACAAAATTGTGTTGTAGAATGCAAGAATAGTGTGATTGGTGAAGTTGCAAGAGCTATGTCAAATGAAAAGAACATGCCAGATACATCTTGCCTAGAAGCTTGCCATATGGGTGTACATGTGATAAATACATCCCCAAGAGGAATGGTTCATGGATTAACTCCTTATGAGAGATTATGCAAGCACAAACCAATGTGAGCTATTTATGAGTGTTTGGGTGTATTTGATATGAACACATGCCTCGTCAATTGAGACACAAGTTTGAGCCTATATCATAAATGTGCATATTTGTTGGATATTTGAAGGAAAAGAAAGGATATAGATGTTATGATCTTGTGCCAAAAGAATTTATCATGAGTTGAGATGTTTTATTGGACGAGGACTCCGCTTCCAAAAGACTTGGTCATGATAGAGAATGATTTGAATGATGCTATGCATAATGTTCAAGATGAGCTAGAGACAAGGCATAGACATAATGATCATGAGGAAAGTCAAGATTATGGCTCATATAAGTTTCCTACACATGAGACATAATGGAGTGAAAACACAAAAGATTATGCAAGGAGAAAGGAGAGAGGGAAAGAAAAGATGAGAGAGTTCATGTCTAATGCAAATATTGAAGAGTAAATAGTTACACATAAACTATTGAAATTAAGAAGGAGAAATATGTTCCTCCACACGCAAGAAAGGAAACACATCCAAAGTCAAATGAGGAAACTCCTTTGAGAAGATCTATGAGAGTGAAACATCCTATGGATATTGAATCTATACAACAAGCCTATGAAAGTTCATTACACGTACATGATAGAGAGAATCAATCATAAGTAGCCAAGGAATTTTCATGAATCATCACAAAATAAAGATTGGTACAAAGCAATGGATCATGAGATGAATGCATTGAAGAAGAATGATACATAGGAATTTCCATCTAATAATAAAGTTATTGCATGAAAATGGGTGTACAAGGTGATGTGTAAAAATGATGGTTCAATGGAGAAATATAAAGCATGTCGTGTTGAAAAGGGATATTCACAAGTATATGAATTGGATAAGGCTGAAACATTTAGTCCGGTTGTGAAAATGGAATGGTGCATCTTGCATGGGCCTTGTAAGGATTCCTAATTTTTATGGATTAAATTTCTTAATCTAGTGGGTTAAGGGAGCATTAAAAACCACCACTGCTATTCTCAAATAGAATGGTATTTGATAGCTTTTGTATTTGAATTAAGAAATGGGAAAATTTTGAGTCCTTTGGATGTTTGAATCGAATGGCTTGAATTGATTCAAAGGATATCTAGAGAGAGAAGGCCAAAAAATTTGTGGGAGTTTGGACTATACAAATAGGCTTCTAGGACAGTTTGTGCATGATTTTAGGCCCTTAGATCAAGCAAAATTCTCTGCCTTTGGGGCTGAGCTTCAAAGTCCATGCAATTTCAGCTGTATGATCATCTTTTCATCCAAGGGAGTAGGAAAAAGGGTACCTAAGATCCCATGCGCATCCATCTCAGCCATTGGATCAATCTTGCATCCGAAGGCCATGATTTAAGGTGCTCCAAGGACATGCAATTCAATCAGAGCCCTTAAATCTCAGCCCCAATCCAAGGGCTCTAAATAAAAGGCACTTTTTGAAGGTTCTTTTCATCTTGGCCACTAGATCCAAAACAAATCCAAGGGCCTAAATGCAAAGGTGCCTTGACTTTTTCCATTCAATGCCTACCTTTGGAGTTTTAAGAAAATCCAACTTTGACCACAAAAAAAAAGGGAAGCCTATGCATAGTCTATGTGATTAAGGAACTAGAATGTTTCCACCACCCTCTTCCCATTAGTCCATCACTAATCACTGATTAATCTAAAAGGCCCATGCACGGCTCATTTTTTCGCTAATGTGATCTCAAATTCGGGAGATCTAAAATACTTTCTTGGAGTCGAAGTAAATTCAATGCAAGAGGGAATTTGGATAATACAATGCAACTATATACTTGAAATGTCTATTGAGATATGTAAGAGAAACATGAAATTTTGGCTTCTTTTATGAGAAACTTCAGACATCTATATATGCATACACGTATGCATGTTGGGTAGGAAATGTCATGGATCGATGATCTACTACAAAATTTGCATTCTCACTTAGAAGTGCAACAATTTCATGGAGTAGCAAGGAACAATCAATTGTCACTTTGTCAAGTACTAAGTTTGAATATAGAGGCATTACTCAATATATTTGTAAAACAACATGGATTAAGGGCCTACTTGAAGGCATGTGAGTTTACATCAATGGAAAGGTGATAATCTATTGTGATAATGTCAGGATCATTATGCTATCAAAGAATCCATTCTACCATGCAAGATCAAAGCACTGAGTAGGTCCTTGAAGGAGTGGTGGAGTAGATTCACATCAACACTAGAGAACAAGTGGAAAATGTTTTCAATAAAGATCTTCCCAAAGAGAAATTCATCTACTTCAAAGAAGGTTTAGGAATTAGGGAGCTTTAGTTTGTGTCTACAAAATTTCATTTCATGTTGATTTCATCTTGTATGGACATAGGTATTTATCTCATTTTGTATTCAAGCTCATTCTACGTTTGAGGGGGAGATTTGATGTCATTGCATATATTTGTACAAAGGGAAATTGAACGGAAACAAAAATGAGTGTGCATTCTTCTCACTATGGAGGTGTCATAGCCGAGAGGCCCAACAACTATGAGATAGTATGTATTGGACATGCATACAAAAAGTGATGTACATACGTCTTTTGATGACGGTTATCCTACATAATGCACAAATGGGATAACGTTGTTGAAAATCATTGTGTTCAAGTGTAGCGACATGATGTTTATGATGCCGAATAGGAAGAAATGGATTGTGTGGCTCTCATAACAAGACATCTATCATTGTGAGAAGGCTACTAAAATTGTACATTGCATATGAATGTGGCTAATTTGCATGGATTGTTGGAAAGATAAAAATATCAGAGGATAGAGAGGTTAAGCTTGAATCGCCAAAGTGCATGTACATTTAAGTTAATCTCTCATGAGCTGAATCACAATCGGTCCTCATCCTATAAAACTATGGAGATAGTAGACTAGATTATGAGTATTTTTTGTTCACTAATACTCAATATATTATTGATATGAAAGAAAATTATAGTAAGTATGGAGAAAAGGTAGCAACAAGACAAAAGGAGCTTCCATCTTCAGTGGTAAAAAATATTCAAGCTTGTTGCCTATCACACATACGTTAAAAGATTTTGTGCAACAAAGTTTCTACAATACCAGCTCATGAATGAATGTGTACTCACCTCCCAGCCATATGCCTCTATATATAGTTGCTTGAATCAATGAGAACCACAAATGTAACTAAAGTCCTCAAGTGCATGTGCAATCTCCTCCACTCCTTTGATACCTTCCACTAGAGTCTATTAGTGGTTGGGTGATCTCGTCCACTACTTTAGTACCTTCCACTAGAGTCTACTAGTGGTGGTTGTACTCGCCACTCAAGTTAAGTCTCTCAAGAATCAAGTTAACTCATGCTAACTTGAGTTAGAAGGCTCTAGAGCTTCTTGGGCAAAATCCTCTCCACATGCTCCCCATGGGGATTGAACCCAAGACCTCCTCCTTCACAACCATGAGACTTAACCACTAGGCTAAGTGGATCACTTGAATATGAGAGCACATGACTTATGCTTGAGTCTATTCCTGAGATCCTTGGTCCTACAGACGAGTGACCAAAGGGTATCCGATTTTAGATCTTTTTGAAGCAATCGGATCCCTAGACCATAGACTTACTTTATTACATTCTTCTCCCCTTGGGAAAGATTTTTGTCCTCGAAATTAAAGCTATATATAGTATCCGTAGGCAACCCCCGAGCCTCCTGTTCTAATACGGGAAGTACATGAGCATTCATTCGTTCAGTCATCTACTTAGAACTTGACAGTAGAAAACTTTATCTTTCGTTGACCAGCTTAAAACTGGAAAATCGAAAAACATTGTTGGATTGTAGAAACTTTTTCCCATGTTGAATTTTCTTCTGTCCCATCCTTCCATTTTACTAATCACTCTTTGTACAAATGACTTCTTGTACGTTTATCTCGGGTGCAAAGTATTCTTTCAGGTTCATGAGGAACTGTTTCATTTATAGGAAGTGGAAGAATAACTTGTTGTCCAACCAGATTATTTGAGTCTGTTAGACTCTTCCTAAGTCGGGTAACATGAAACACTGGATGAATCCAACTATCTTCTGGAAGTTGTAATTCATAAGACCATAAGCCAAATTTTTTGATGATTGGAAAAGGACCACAATATCTAGGCGACAACTTGGCCCATTGACCAGTCTTAAACTTTTTCGACCTTTCAGGGACACGAAGATAAACTTGATCGCCAACCTGAAAAGTAATATCTCTTCGCTTAGGATCGGCATAAGCTTTTGCACGATCTTGAGCTTTCTTTAAGTTTTCTCTAGCTATCTGTAACTTAAAGTTCATATCTTGAAGGAATTCTTGAGCTACTTGAACTCATTCATTTTGAAGTCTCATTGCATATGGAGACCTAGGCTGGAACCCATACATCAACATAAATGGACTAAATTTAATTGATGAATTCTTAGCAAATTCAACTAAAGGTAAATAGTCTTCCCAATCAGTCTGTTTGGAAGTAACATAAGCTCTGAGTATGTCTTCCAGAATTTGATTGACTTTCTCAGTCTATCCATCCATCTCAGGATGTTTGGCCATACTTAAACTTAGTTTAGTTTCAAGTCTACTAAAGACTGCTCGCCAAAAATGACTTGTAAATCAAGCATCCCGATGAGAAACTATGTCTACTTGAAGACCATACAGTCTGTAAAGTTGATTTATAAATATTTTTGCAAGTTTTGGAGTCTTATATGTAGTCTTGACTGGAATAAACTAAGCAAGTTTAGTTAATCGATCAACTATAACCCAGACTGAATCAAAGCCTTTCTGAGTGCGGGGTAACCTTGAAATGAAATCCATGGAGATACTTTCCCATTTACCTTTGGGAATCTCCAAAGGATGCAGCGATCCTCCAACTTTAAGTCGATCAAACTTATTGAATTGACATTTATGGCACTTGGATACATAGTTTTGCACATCTCGATGTAAACTAGGCCAATAAAACTACCATTTAACTAACTCATAGGTTCGGTTAATACCAGGATGTCCAGCACTTGGAGCATCATGGCATTCGAAAAGTACTTGATTTCGTATGTCCAAAAGACTTGGGACACAAACCTTACCTTTATAAAGCAAATATTTGTCTTGGAGAAAATAGTGTTTAAACTTTTCCTCTAAAGTACTTGCTTCATTTGTTTGAAATTGTTCAGCTGCCTTCCATGCTTGACTGTAGCTTGGATCTTTTTTATAGCTTGCTTTCAAAGTTGAAATAAATTCACTTTGAGTTTGTACAAAAGTCAAGTTGTTTAGCATAGGCATCCGACTTAAGGCATCTGCCACTACATTGAACTTTCCTTTCCTGTACCCTAGTTCATAATCAAACTCTTGCAACTGTTCGGCCCATCTAGCTTTTCTACCTCTTAAATCCGGTTGGTTTGCAAACCACTTGATGCTCTCTTGATCAAAGACTATGGTTAACTTTGATCCATACAGGTAATGGAGCCATCTCTCCAGAGCATTAATCATAGCGAACATCTCTCACTCACAGGTAGAATAGTTTTGCTGAGCACGACTTAGCTTTCTACTTTCGAAAGCTATTGGTCCACCTTCTTGGCTTAGTACTACTCCTACTACAGATGAACTTGCATCTGTTTCTAATTGGAAAGGTTTATTCGGTTCTACTATTTGTAGAACTAGGGTCGAAGCTAAAACAAGTTTAAGCTCTTGAAAATGTCTTGCTTGCTCCTCTTTCCAAGTAATCTTCTGATGCTTCCCTTTGACTTGATTTGTCAAAGATACTGCTATCTTGGCATACCCAGCCACAAACTTCCGATAATATCCTGCCAATCCGAGAAAACTTTGTAGTTCTCGAACTGTCTTGGGCTCAGGTCATTCAAGAATCACATTGACCTTCTCCCGATCTACTTTGATTCCTTCTACGGAAATAATATGGCCTAAATACTTTACTTCCTGGGTAAAGAAATCACATTTTGACTCTTAAACGTAAAGTTGATTATGGCGAAGAAGTTTAAAATTTTTTTCCAGATTTGTAGATGACTTTCATAATCGGTACTGTAGATCAATATGTCATCTAAAAAATCTACTATAAACTTTCCTAAGTATGGCTGCAAGACTTGATTCATCAAGCTCATAAAGGTTGCGGGTGCATTTGTTAACCCGAACGGCATTACCAAAAACTCATAATGACCATACTTAGTGCAAAAGATTGTCTTAGGAATATCATCATCTTTAATTCTAACCTAATGATATCCTTGGCATAGGTCAATCTTTGAAAATATTTTAGCTTCCTTTAAGCTATCGAAGAGATCTTCAACCAGCAGCATGGGATACTTATTCTTTATTGTCAGATTGTTCAACACCCTGTAGTCCACGCACAACGTCATCGAACCATCTTTCTTTTTTACAAGAAGGATGGGTGCGGCCCAAGGGGCTTGGCCTAATAAAGCCTTTGTCCAAATATTCCTTGATCTGTTTCTCAACTTCGAGATTCTGGACATAGGGGAGTCGGTAGGGGTTTTGGGATTTTGGCTTGGTTCCCGGAAGTAGATCTATTCTATTATCAATACCTCCACGAGAGGGTGGCAAGCCGTGGGGGAGTTCCTTAGGGAACACATCTTTAAATTCCTTCATTAATTCATTGAATTTAATATATACTTCACATGGAATAAATGAGGAGACATAAGAAACTTGTTTTGTATTATCTGAATCAATTACATTGGTGCTAAGGACCAAAAAAGCTTGGGTCCTAGCTTCATTCCTTACAAGTTTCTTTAATTTTGTGTGTGAAATCAAAGGGGTGCTTGGAACGTTGTGTTTGCCCTTGATTTTATACAACACTCCATCACTCTGGAATTCCAAAGTGTTTTTATAATAGCATCGGCACAATGAAGGTCCAAGACTCCAAAGCCACTCTCTCCCTAAAACCAAATCTACCTGATCCATGTTCATAATTTGGAAGTCCAATTTGTCTTTATAATCTTGGATTTCCAATTCCAAATTTTAAATCATGGTATCCCAAACACGAGTATCTTGCTTGTGCATCATAGAGACAACATATCTATGAGGAGATGGACTCTGAGGAAGAGCTAGTCTTTTCACAAGTGCATAATTTATAAAATTATGCGTCACGAGTCATCCACCATTATCCAGATGGTGTGACCTTTGACTTACCCATGCAATTTTACCAAATCATGTGGACCAAATTCTTGAGGCTGCCACATGTGTTTGGAAACTTGGCACTTATGGGTACTATCACAGTGCATGATCTGAACCTTCTTTGCACTTGAATTTTCATCCAAGTTCAAAATTTGGATCAGATGAATCTGTTGTTTCCCCTTACCTTTGTTAGTCAAAGAGGCCTTACTATCTCTTCCAACTAGACAAGTCCTACTACGATGTCCTAGATTGAGGCATTTAAAACACAAATTTTCCTTTTGTGCTTTAACAAGATCTTCTTAATACGATGTTTTTTAGACATGCATTCAGATGATGAGGCCATTTTCCCTTGCACTTAGTAGTATTTCTTAGGAAATGAGCACTTTCCTGTAGGACATCTAAATGGGAGTTATCCTCATAAATCTATGCTACTTTAATCTCTTCATCAAGTGATTTAGGCGCATGTCTCTTAACCTCATTCCAGATTCGTTGGTTAAGCCCTCTGACAAAACCACGAAACCGATGGAAGTCATCAAGGTTTTTCAATTTCAGAATAATATCTCGATACTCTGAAATATAAACCGTTAATGGTCTTCCTTTTTGCTGAATTCTATCCCATGCCTCCTAGTTACGTTCCTCGTCATTCTCGGGGAGAAACTCTTTCTTAAAGAGACAGGTGAATTCAACCCACGTTGAAGGTTTTTGATGAGTCTCAGAGAGACTCATCCACCACATATATGCCTTAGGGCCCAACGAAAAACGGGCCTCTACCACTCTCACATGCTCAGGGGTGTTCTTAAGCTAGTGGACATCATGCCACTTCTTTAAGAATGTCAAAACAACATCTTTATTCCTATCCTTATCTTCACCTAAGAAGTAAGGAGGACGCAGATCCTTTCCCAAGGAAAGATCTATTGGACGGCTTTGACTAACTATTTTTCCAGTAGAATTAGCAAACAATGGAGTGGTAGGAGTCATCAAGCTAAGACAACTCAAGCTACCAGTTAGGGGAAATAAATATGCTTGAGAGATGGATGTATCTGGATCCCTCTCCAACAAAACAGACATCGGTGAAGTTGCAATTGTATCTGTATGGCTACCCAAAGTAACCCTACCTACATCCTTAGGCTTCTAGAGTAAGTCCAAAATAGCCTTAAGGTGAACTTGAACTCCGTCAAAAGATTAACGAAGTTCCACAACTTCTACTGGGACATTAGACAAATGTCCAAGGCCCTCCTCTATTCTCAACAACCTACCTTCCAAATCATTCCTCTCATTTGAGGTGGTGTTGATATCCCCTCAGAACATGGTTCCCTCAACATCTAAATTTAATGCCCATGTAACTACACTTGATGCATCAATCACATGACTAGGAAATGAAATTGTTCGTGTAGATGTATGCAATGCATGTGACACTACTGGTGGACTAGTCATGAATGAAGATGCTACAAGAATAGGAACTGAAACATACATCGACATGCTAGTACTACTCGTCAATGCAATGTGGCTCAAAGTCCCATCCATCACACACAATCCATATACAAACTTACTTAGATTCCTAACGTAAGTGGATTGTGTGATCAAATCAAAAGTACGATGCAAAAAATTTCACAAGAAATCTTCCCTGATCCGTTTGTGCTTTGAAGTGAATTGGATTCTAGCAGAGAATGCTAGAATAATGACGTGGCTTCTCCTTCAAGAATGGATGGACTTCATAGCTTCACTTTGGCTTGCTTCGTCCCTCCTTTGTTCTTCTCAAGATTAAATGATGAAGCAGAACAGAGTTATGATTCGGGTTCAGACAGAGGATAGTTCTCAAGAGAAGTATTCGGATATGAGATGGCATCAAGGCTCGGATCAAGCATACATTTGTGTGTAGAGGCAGAGAATAGATAGTGAACAATGAAATCTTCCTAATGTAGTGGCTGATCGCTATAGCTCTTGGTGAAAGATATAGGTTCGAATCTGTTCAGCTGCAATAGACCCTTTTACACCTTTACCTCTGTTCTTGAAAGTTCTACAACCTGAAAAATAATTGATTATGTATGCAGTACAAACACACATGAACACATGCAGGTCAGTTGCACTAATGAAATGTGTGGTGTCCTGAACATCACGAGTTCAAAACCGGTGCGCATCTACTACAATCCTCCACTTTTTGAACTGATCTATTGCCTCCAACAACATGCGAAGAATGCTATTTGATATCCTTCTTGCAGAACAAGGCCACACAAGAGATATGCTCTCTTGGAAAAGGGAAACAGTCCACAAATTGGACGTCATGGGTTCAAATCTCTTGCGCCACCCGACCAGCTAGCCGTCTTTTTTGTAACCTCCTTCAAATAGGCCCGTCAGATGAATCCGGGGAGATAATGAAGCACACCTGCGAGCAAAAGACTCCATGCACGAGCAATTGAAAACTACGAAAATGATGATGCTAATTGCGAGAATGATGATGAATCTCACTCCAAGGTCACCATGGAAGCTCTGATACCAATGCAACAAAGTTTCTACAATACCAGCTCATGAATGAATGTGTACTCACCTCCCAACCATACACCTCTATATATATCTCCTTGAATCAATGAGGACCACAAACATAACTAAAGTTCACAAGTGCATGTGCAATCTCCTCCACTCCTTTATACCTTCCACTTGAGTCTACTAGTGGTTTGAGTGATCTCATACACTACTTTAGTACCTTCCACTAGAGTCTACTAGTGGTGGTTGTACTCGCCACTCGAGTTAAGTCTCTCAAGACTCAAGTTAACTCACATTAACTTGAGTTATAAGGCTCTAGAGCTTCTTGGGCAAATCTCTCTCCCCATGTTCCCATGGGGATTGAACCCTAGACCTCTTCCTTCACAACCATGAGACTTAACCACTAGGCTAAGTGGATCACTTGAATATCAGAGCACATGACTTATGCTTGAGTCTATTCTTGAGATCTTTGGTCCTACAGACGAGTGACCAAACGGTATCCGATTTCAGATTTGTCTAAAGCAGTCAGATCCCTAGACCATAGAATTGCTTTATTACATTTTGACTGCCAATATGGACACTTATTCAGCTCTAAATTGTCTCTTGGCATTAAATAGCTCTAAATAATTAATATTTTATATAGTTTTTTGTTTCTTCAATGCATTCTTTTATAACCAAAATCATCTTTAGAGCTTACTCTCATGGAATCTCAGAGTCAAATTCAATATCATGTTGCATTCAAGATTAGCCCTTAAGTTTCTTTTCAAGGATTGAATAGTCTCTCCAAAATTTGTGGCAAGAGTAACGCAGATGTTGAAGTTGTTATATTCCTCTTTTTCAAAGAATAGACCATGACGTGTCAATTTTGATATTGGAAGCATCAGTGTTTCTCCATGCCTTATCATGTCTTATAAGAATACCTATATTATCCTCTAAGTTGTTTCTTTTCTTCATATAAGTGATGTTTTCTTTGTATCACTAAGGGAGTGCACTTTTTAGGTTCTTTTTAAACCATCCTTGCCATCTCTTTATTTATTAGAAACCATTGCTTGATCCATAAAATCAACAAGGGTTTCATGTAAATAAAGAGAATACAATTATTTGCATATTTTTGCCAAAGTCTAACTTGTTCATTTGAACACTTTCAAAAATGTTTTCTTGGATCATTTCACCCCTAGATATGGTAAAACTTGAGAAAATGAAGTGGGAAGTAGATAGATTATTAATGAGGTATCCACAATAATGTGTCCAAACTTGAGGTAGGGTGTATATGTAAGAAGTAGATGGACTACTATGTATGATTCAAATGTAAACTCACCACTGTTCATATAGGGTATACTATTGGAGTTTGAGGTCTATGGAAGCACGCAAACAACACAAGGAAGAAGAAGAAGCTTGGAGCACAACACATAATACTAAATGTATTACCAAGTGAATGCTCAAAGATAAGACATCCATTAGGGTTAGAGGTATATACATAAGCCGGGGAAAAAGGACCTCCTAAGGAGGGGAAAAAAGTGTCTCGACAGTCCTACTATGTTCACCCACATCACTATTGAAATATATCAACAAATCTCCACTAGGAGTGATGTAATGAGGAAGTGGTAAGATATGTGGAATCAATCCACAAAAAGAAGAAAGCCAAAATCTTTGTAGAAAGCTTCAAAGTTCTCCCTAGGTAGAGCCTTTGTGAAAAGGTCTGCAATGTTCTCTGGTGTGGGCGCATATACCAAACTGATCTCTCCAAGACATAACCTCTCCCTGAAATACTGAAAAAATACCTCAATGTGCTTGGCATGAGCATGGAACACAAGGTTTCTCACAATTGCCAACGCCCTCTAACTGTCAATGAGATGGTGTTGGTAGAAGACTAACCAACACCCAAATCAACTTTGAGGTTTTTGAGCCACACACACTCAACAATGGCTATGAAAATTGGCCTATATGTAGCCTCACAACTAGAAGTGGCCATAGTAGACTGCTTATTGCTCAACGAGGATATGTATGAGCTACCAAGCATGAAGCAAAAACCACTCATGGACACATGAGTGTCATAGCAACGAGCCCAATTAGAGTTAGAGAAAGCATGTAAATTTGCTGGTAGCGATCCCCACTTGGGATAAAAAAATCCAAGTAGCTAGGTACAACTCAACTAGTGAAAGATTCACTTAACCATCTACGAATGCTTAATGCTTGGGCAATGCATAAACTTGCGCATCTGTGAGAGTGCAAATCGAATATTTGGTCGAATAATGCATAAGTAAATCAAGCATCCAATAGCCTGCTAATAGAGAACAACATCAAATGCATCTCCAACATCGTGAAGACTCGATCGTCTACATGTTTCCATAAGATTTGCGATAGGTTTGTATTCTTTTAGGCAAAAACGCTGCAATAATGTTTCAATATATTTTGTTTCACACAAAGCTACTTTGCCATCAACTTGCATAAACTAAATGCCCAAGTAATGATGCAAACACCCCAAATTTGACATCTCAAATGAGGCATGCAAATCAGCCTTAAAATCATCAATATGGTTCTCAATAGGACTAGTGAGGAGCATGTCATCAACATAGACAATAATGATAAAAAACACGTGATTTTCATGTTGAACATATAAGGTTCTCTCACTTGGATGGTTTTAAAACCCATGTGCAATCAAGTGGGCATGTATCTTTTCATACCAAGCACGTGGTGCTTGCTTCAAACCATATAATTCCTTTTTCAACCTGCACACTTTGTTTACCCATTTTTCACAAAACTATGGGGCTAAAAAACATACAATTCTTCATGAAAGTCACCATTTAGAAATGCAATTTTAATGTCCAACTGATGTACACTTCAACCATGATGACTTGCAAGTGCATAGATGCAACGAACAATAGTCATTCAACATGTAGAGCAAAGGTCTCATCAAAATCAATGCCTCTTTCTTGAGCATAACCTTTTACAACAAGCTTAGCCTTATACCAGTCAACTATTCCGTCAGGCTTATGCTTCATTTTGTATACACACTTAGTGCCAATGGCGTTCTTGCCAGGAGGCAAGTCATGTAAAGACTAGGTACCATTCTTCATAATAGAATCATATTCTGATTGCATAGCAGCCATCCAATTTTCTTAATTTTGTGCTTCATCAAATGAAACACACTACAAATGAGTGAGTAGAGGCAGAGAAATTGATTCCACAAATCTTTATAATGATGAAGATGCAAAAAAGAACAATAGAAAAAGATGTACTAGAGAAGAAATGTATCAAAATGTACATGATAATGTACATATGATACATTGGAAGTGTAGTGGACTACACACAGGTAGTGTGAGCTCAATGTATGCTCACTAAAGTAGCTCAATGCCTCTCACAATGGCTCACATATCCTGTGACTAAAAGTGGGTGTATTTATACACGTTCTCATTTTGAATTTGAATTTTCCCTCACCTAAAAGTGATCCCACACTTCAGGGATGATTTGAATTTATTCTTCCTACCACATGAGTCATGGGTTCAGCTCCCTTGCTTTACAAGATTCCTTAATCTGTTAGATTTTTATGATTATCCAAAGTGACTATGCCCAAAATGAATAGCATAGGTTCGCATGTAGTTCTTTCTTGTGAAGAGATAAAATGATGTGTAGTCTTGACTAATTAGACAAGCACTTAGGCTTGCTAATTCAATCAACACTTAGTTCATAAAATGATATATACTTGATAAATTCAATAGATAAGGCATGGCTAGATTTGGAAATAATATCATCTACGTGACATATCCATAAATGAGTGTCTTCATTGATTGAAGCAGTAGCTTGAATCATTGACCACGAAGCAAATATTTATCAAATTCACCAATGGCATTCCATTTTAGAGGTGGCATATCTTGTTAACAAGGATATTTTAGGTAAATTTCATGGTTGTGCCCTAGTTATGTAAGTAATTGGCATTGCTATGGATTCTTGAGCTATCTTCATCTACTTTAGGAAAGTTCTTCCTTATACCATTTCGTAGTCTCCTACCTTGTCAAATTTCCAAATGGATAAAGTATGTTCATATTTCATTCCACAAGTGTTGAGTATAAATTCCTCTAGCAGATATGGTGGTCGTTTCATGTGGCCATCCACCACTATCAAGTGCATTTTAATGGGATGCATCTAGCTTGTCCTAACATTTCCTAGATCATCTTCCTAGCTATGGCTCCAAATTTAGTAATGATGTTGGTAATGATGCCATTGTAATTGATGGGTAGGCATGTATTTCACAATAATCACGTGCCCTATAGGTGGGTTCTCTAAGTTGAACTATCGGAGTATTTCCTAAATGATGATTTTCCCTAAGCAATTCCTCAATCATTATCATACATTGTACTTTTGCTCTTTATAATTCATCCATTCATTTAGGTACTAAATTAAAGTTGTATGATGAAAATGTAATCATAAGGCAATCTTGTTTTTGCACTAAGATGTTATCTCATCATCACTAGACTATTATGATAGAGATTTGAGGCTAGAGGCAATTTCACTCATAGTGTTTTGGCTCATAACTTCATCTATGCATAGATCCTCCTAGGTTTAATTTTGTGGAAGATCTAATTCCATGAAAGAAGGATTTTTGTCATCCTCTTTGACCCAATGTGACCATTGGACTCTTTCCCATTATTCTCTATGCTATGATCCTTTACTCTTGGGTAACAATATCTCCTTAGCCCTTGAGTCATGTGTCAAGTTGAGGTGCTTCATGGAATTTTACTTGGTTGTCATGATGCTTGCTTTGAGATATCAATTCATCAAATTGGTCTCTTTGCATACATAAATGTCCATATTAGACACATTCTCAAGAAATTATTGCATCACCGCTATCAACTTCTCAAAAATACCTAACCTTTCTTTCTCAAAGTCCCCTTTGGGAAAAAAATTATCGTGTTTTTAAAAGGGTCCCACTCTTATCCTAGCTTGGTATGCTTTTAGTAGAATTTCAAAGTCCTTCATCATAGGATATACTAGCAATGAACCTACCTTTAAACACGAATTGCTTCTTGGATCACTCATATTGGATTCTGGTTTACTAAAATCTATTTGAATTGGTCTTGTTGTCATTTTATCTTGAAATTCTCTAAGGCTTTCTTCTAAATTTGTGACTTTCTCTTGAGTGTTTCTAGTCTTCTTCTCTCTATGGGATTTGTTAGTTGTATGATCAATTTCTACTCCTCATGATTGTATTGCACGTTTTTTAAGGACCCCATTATGAGGATAAGCCAATCAAGCATTAACAAATTGATAGGATCCCAACTTGCATCAAAGCGCAATGCCCTAGAGTGATGATAAAGGGAATATCGCATGGAATTTCCCTTGTTGGACTTAGAAAATCATTCATATTTTTAGGCCATTTGAACGAGCCTAAGGTACTTATGGGGATTATGCAATCAATGGTTGCCCACATTTTGCGATACATGTCTAGCTACCTATGGATAGCCATACCTCTCCATTTACCTATATCTACATGATTTCTACACTACCGTATACATCAAGTTGAGCGAGCATAACTCTACCTTGTAATTGCCTAACTAAAGTTGTTTATATCACGTTTAAGATCTATCTTGAGAATGCATGGGTGGAAAATGCCATCACCTTTGTACTTGCTATTAGTAAACAGTTTTTTTGAGTTTATTATATGTGTTCTCTTCTCAGCCATTGCACCTAAGTTTTCTTGTGTAACTACTTTCTTACATGGTATGAGAGTTTTCACATAACTATGAGTAGAGTGGATTACTCTTCAAAATTCCAAGTATATTTTTGTTATTTGTGTAGTTCTTGAACAATCACTTCACCTTCTAGTGTTGGTGCATCGGCTAATTTGTTATTGTGGCCTACACCAATTCACATTTGTCCACTTGTATTCATTCAAGGAAAGCTTGATAGAACAATTTAGACACTTTAGAGGTTCAAAATTCTATAGCTTTGGAATCCTATGAGTTGCTTGATAATTTCATGGCCCAAAAATCCCTTATCTAGAGATGATTCTGATGGAAGATCCATTGAAATTCTTGAGTGAGAATCTATTCTTACCCTAATTTTCTCCAAGCTTGGAAGAGGTAGAATGCAGATGCATTATGTGCCATTGTTATGAGTGTGACTGATTCTGTGCTTACTCTAGTATAATGCACTACTAAAGCACAAGAAGCTTGGGGCATATTGGATTGCCTCTATGAGACGAAGAATTCCACTTAGATTCAAAATCTTGAGAGCTAATTAGCAAATCAAAAGGATTTTGAGTTAAAAAAGGTTGAAGACTTCATCAAGCACATCAAACATTTACAAGATCAATTGGTTGTTGTCATTGTTTTGATAACACACAAAGAATGAGCTCATAAGTGTGCTCAAATGATTTGTGAAAGATATTATGGGCTGGTCATTACCCTTAACCGAGGTTAGATCCTCCCCTCTTACTTTGCAATTTTGTTTGCAATGATTTTGGAAGATAAAATGCATTGGAAGAATATGCAAGGTTCAAATGATCCAACATTTCAAATGAACGCAAGGAGCAAAGGCTCTTTTGATAGTTCAAAGAAGAAGCCAAAGAAGAAGACACCCACTAGAAATCTTTGTTGATATTGTTCGTGCAATTACTCCATGCCTAAATGCTTGATCATTTATTCGAGAGCTCATATGTACATTCATGTATTAGCACATGAATGACCTCTTGTAAAAGACTGATTTTCACTCCTTGTGAAAGTACATACAAGGAATCACTTTAATCATGAATGCTTAGGATAATATTTCCACGACTTATTTGGTGAGAATTTATGGCAAATCAAGTCCTAAAACTTTGGGCCACTTTTAGGTGAAGGTTCAAATTCAAATTTGAATCTTGGCCCCAACAAAAAGCTATAAAAGGAGGACTTCAAAATTCACGTGTATGCAGCCCACTTTGAAGAGATATTCAAAGGGGACTTTTGTTGATATTGAGCTCACACCATATTTTTTATCATGGCCCTCACATTTTGCAATCATTCATTGCCAATGTCAATGTATCTTATGTGCATTGGTACACATAGTTATCTCATATCTCAACTCTTCTACTCTATCATGTGTCACTGAGAATAGTGTACTTGTCTGATCTATTTCTCAGCGCATACTTGATCATTTTTAATGATTTAATTTGTTATAGATTATGCATACTGTCTATTTTCTTGCTCTCTAGACTTCATGCTTTCCTTTGGTTTCTTCAAGATCAGATAACAATTCTACATTGCCTGCTACATGATTGGAGCAAGTAGAGTCAAAATAGAATAGGTACTCATCATCTTTATCTTGCTTGGCTATCATATTCATGAGTAGTAGGGAATCCTCTTGATCATCTGTATAGTTCTTGTAGTCTCTTCTTCCTTTGAAGCCTCCTTGATAGTTGTTGTTGTAGCCTTGGTTGTAATTGTGATGGTACTTGTTTCCTCCATTATTGAAACGGCCTCTTGATTGTCCATATCCTCCTCTATGGAAGCCTCTTCCTGTCTGATTCTTTGTATTCCTAAAGCATTCATGTGTGGTATGATTATTCAATCCACAAATGTTGGAAGGTGAGGAGTTGTATGGTATCCCCCTGCCTTGCTTTGCTCCTCTGTCCCTTCCTCTAGTACCTCTTCCTCTACCTATGAAATTGACTTGAGAGGTACTTGCCTCTTCTTCATTCCTCTTACCTTTGCCTTTATCTTTACTTTTATTTTTATTTGTGCAAAGGCCAAAAGATTGATTACCTCTAGAAGTATCTCCATTATTGTTGAGCTTTGTCTCATATGTGAAGAGTTGCCCCATCAATGTATTGAGTGCACGTATCTGCATGTCCATACATAGGTCCATTGTTGTCATAGAGGACTCCCATTTGTCATCAGCCTTGATGCCATTTATGATCTACCTTAATATATGCTCTTCTTCTATTTCTTCTCTAATACTTCCAAGTTGATTAGGTACATGCTTCATCTTGGTCAAATAGTCAGCCACTTTTGCTTTGGTTGCTTCTTCAAGGTTGTTAACTACATCCAAAGTTGGTTCTTCCTAGCCCCTTGTATTTGATGAGAAGTATGAAGATAGTACTTCCCAAGTCACTTGGGAGGTCTTGCAATTCCTAATATGAGTTAATAAAAAATCAGATATTGAATTGACTATATAAGAACTCACTAGAACATCCTTCGCACACCATGCAACTAGTCTCTCTTGCTCCTTTCTTGTAGGTTGATGTTGGCTTCTAAGGGTTGGCATTTCTTCATCCTAGATATGTATCCATACAAGCTTCTTCCTTGGAGGTAAGCTTTCATCCTTAGTGACCAAGATGGATAATTTCCCTTGTCCAATGTTTCAATGAACGATGGAAAACCATCTCCCATTCTACCTTGATGTTGCTCTGATACCACTCTTGGAGGAGATCATGGACACCTTCTAGAGATGAGATGGTGCTGCAAAGTCCTTCTTCACAGCAACCAAAATTGAGTTGAGGAGTCCGAAGTAGACCTCTTGAGCTTTTGAGGAAGCACAAATAATTATGCAAGTACTTTGGAACATGATCCTCAAATCATTGGATCAAAACAGATGAGTAGAGGTTTCCACTATGAACCAAAGCTTGCTATTTTGGTCACTACATGCTCAAAGAATTGAATAGTACTCCTTCTCCACTAATACTTTAATATGATCTTTTTGGGCATATCTAACTAATTTGGTTAGCTAACATTTGCAATTAATTTCACTTGAAATGATGGAACATGCAAAGAGAATGATGCTTAGCAAGTTAGAGATGCATCCTGACATTCTCGGGCACTAACAATATGCAGACCAGTGAGCAATGTTTTGCTCATAACTCGAGATTGGATAAGGCAATAAATATGCACAGGCACTCTATAAAGAAGATTGGAAATGTTAAAGCATCTGATGGTAACATGAATCTTCTAAGTAGGTTATTGTATGAATCTTCTTATAGGATAGAGGAATAAAGAGAGAGATTACAACAAGGTACACTCCTGAATAGAATGGAGTGGTAGAAAGAAGAAATAGACTAATAGAAGAGGCAACAAGACCAATGTTGAATGAAAAAAGGCTTCCTAATTACCTATGGGTAGAGGTTGTTTCCATAACTAGTTACCTAATCAATAGTCTTCCATCAAAGTCTCTAGATGGAAGTACACCTTATGAGGCATGGAATCGTAGGAGATCCATTTTAGATCATTGTAAGATCTTTGGGTGCATTTCTTATGCACATATACTCTCACAGATTAGGGGAAAGCTTGATCCAAAAGCTGAAGATGCATATTCATTGGCTATGATCAGAATCAGAAAGGATATAGGTTATCTAATCACACTACAAAGGATTTACAGTTAGTAGCGATATGGTATTTGATGAAAATAACTCTTGGTTTGAAGATGATTGTAGGAAAATAAAGCTACCCTATGATTTGAAGAATGAGTTTCCAAATCTAACTTAAGAAGAACCACATACATCAGACGATATGAACTCAGAAGATGAAGAACCGATTGATTTTAAAGCTTGGAAGTCCAAGGGCAAGACAAACTTTAAACAATTGGAAGACATTCCAAAGTCATCCAATCATGCACTTAGAAGATCTCAAAGGGAGAGCAAGAAACCTATAAGTTATGGCTATGACACATCACTAGTCACCAAGCATTCTATATACATGGCTAAAGATTCTATGTGAGAAGAACCTTCTTCATTTGAAGAAGATATCAAGAAAGAATAATGGAGAGAAGCTATACAGGAAGAAATTGAAGCACTTCAAGAGAATAGCACTTGGGATTTGGTTCCCAAAAAACCATTCATGAAGGTAATAGGATCCAGGTGGATTTACAAAGTGAAGAAGAATTCAGATGGCACAATCAACAGGTATAAAGCTAGTAGCAAAAGGGTTTGCTCAAACCCATGGAGTGGATTGGATTATGAGGAGACCTTCTCACCTGTGGCCAAGATGCCAACAATCAGATTTTTAGTAAGTATTGGTGCTTCAAAGAATTGGAACTTGTACAATTAGATGTTAAAAATGCACTCCTTAGTGGATGGATCTCTGAAGAGGTCTACATGGCTCAACTGCCAAGATATGAAGACAAAGACAAACCTGATTATGTATGTAAATTAAGAAAAGAACTATATGGTTTAAAGCAAGCTCCTAGAGCTTGGAGCCATAGGCTTGTCACATACTTGTAGGACCAAGGCTTTGTTGCAAGCAAGGCAGATTCTTCATTGTTCATTAAGAAGACTAATTCAAATTTATCTATGTGTTTATGTGGATGATATCATAATTACACAGAATGATGCCAATGACATAAAAAAGATCAAAGCTCAAATGAAGGAAGAATTCAAGATCAATGATCTTCTATTGCTTACATATTTTCTAGGTTTAGAGATTGTTTATACAAATTCAGGTGTTTTCATTACTCTAAAGAAGTATATCCATGATATGCTAGTTAAGTTCAAGATGGAAAATGCAAAAATTGCAGGTACACCCATGGAGTTGAACCACGAACTTAGTAATCATGAAGGAGAGCTACTTGAAGACATTACATGTTATCAAAGTATTGTTGAGAGTCTCAATTATGCAACCCTAACAAGACTAGATATATGCTATGGAGTAAGTACATTGAGTCAATTCATGCATACACCAAGAAAACCTCACATGGAAGCTACAAAAAGGATCTTAAAGTACTTGAACGGTACCATAAATGAAGGGCTATTTTATCCATTCACATCTGACTTGGATATCAAGCTATACTCTCATGTAGATTGGGATAGCTTAAAAGATGATAGGAGGAGCACTTCTGGCAACTTATCTTTTGCAGGATCAAAGTTGATTTCATGGTCATCAAAGAAACAACCAACTGTTGCATTCTCATAAATTGAAGCTGAATATAGAGGCCTAAAAAATGCAACAAAAGAGGCAATGAGGTTAAATCTACTCTACTCTGATTTGGGGATACATACATACAGCCCAATGATCTTTGGAGATAACACTACCTCACTTCATTTGGATGCTAATCCTGCATTTCATGCAAGGACTAAGCACATTGAAGTGCATTATCATTATGTGAGAGAGAAGCTACTTAGCAAGGACATACAATTGTCCTATGTGTCAACCAACTTGCAATGCGGAGACATGCTAACCAAATCTTTGGATGGAAATAAATTGAACATGTTCAAGATGATAATTGGATTGAAGCATATTAAAGAGAATTGAAGCCCAAACATATTAGGCTTGAGGGAGAGCTGTTGGTGCAATTATTCCAAGCCTAAATGCTTGATCATTTATTCTAAAGCTCATATGTACATTCATGTATTAGCACAAGAATGACCTCTTATAAAAGATTGATTCTTAGTCCTTGTAAAAGTACATAGAAGGAATCACTTCAATCATACATACTTAGGAGAATCTTTCCATGAATTATTTGGTGAGAACATATGGAAAATCAAGTCCTAAAACTTTGGAGCACATTTAATTGAAGGTTCAAAATTCAAATTTGAATCTTGGATGCAACAAAAAGCTATAAAAGGAGGACTTCAAAAGTCACGTGTATGTAGCCTGATTTGAAGAGATATTCAGAGGGATTTTATGTTGATATTGACTTTACACCATATCTCTATCATTGCCCTCACATTGTGCAATCAGGCATTGCCAATCTCAATGTAATTTATGTGCATTAATACACATAGTTATCTCATATCTCAACTCTTCTAATCTATCATGTATCACTCAAAGCAGTGTACTTCTCTGATCTATTTCTCAGCATATACATGTTCCTTCTCAATGATTTAAGTTGATATAAATTCCATATATTGTCTATTTTCGTGGTACAAAGTTTCATATTTATTGCCTTAGCCAATCTCGAGTTATGAGCAAAACACTACTCATTGGTCTACATACTGTTAGTGCCTGAGAATGTCAAGATGCATCTCTAACTTGATAAGCATTATTCTTTGAGCATGGTCTATCGCTTCAAGTGAAATTACTTGCAAACGTTAGCTACTCAAGTTACTTAGATATGCTCAAAAAGAATTTATTCAATTGTTAACAGAGGAGTATTGTTCAATTCTTTGAGGAGATGTAGTCACCAAAATAGCAAGTTTTGGTTCATAGTGGAAACTTCTACTCATCTATTTTGATTCAATGATTTACGGATGATATTCCAAAGTACTTGGGTGATTATTTGTGCTCCGCAAAAGCTCAAGAGTTCTACTTTGCACTCCTCAACTCAATTTTGGCTCGTGTGATGTAGGAATTTGTAGCACCATCTCATCTCTAGAAGGTGTTCACCATCTCCTCCAATAAATATAACTTGGAAGAGATGTGTGTGAAAAAATTAGGACCACCGGGGCACTTTTTTCCCTCATTAGGAGATGTTTTTCTCCTGACTTGTATATATGCATATAACCCTAACCAATCACTTATCTTTGTTCATTCACTTGGTAATACATTCAATATTATGTTATCCAAGCTTATTGTTCTCTTGTTAATCTGGTTCCATAGATCTCTAACTCTAAGAGTTGGTATCAGAGTAGATCATCACTTTCTTTAGGGCATCATCCAAACCTCTCAATTCATAGTCTTAAAATTTCACAAAAAATGTTAATCATTCTTGGGCAAATTAGTGTTAGAGGTGTGCAAAAGCACATGAACAACACAAGGAAGAAGACAAAGCTTGGAGCACAACACAATACTGAATGTATCACCAACTGAGTGTACAAAGATAAATGACCCGAGAAATATTTTCATACACTAATGCAAAAAACTTTGAGCATAGTTGAAGGCGTCGATGGTTGTAGATGTACACTAGATGAGTTTTGATGGTTCCATTTGATGGATTTGAAGAAAGGACGTAAAAGTTTCTCTCATCATAGCTCCAAAGACACCTTCACCAAAGTCTAGCAACTCATCCATGCATGTGTCATTTCAATCTATTATGGATTGGTGATCTATCATGGTCTTTTCAATCTATCATGGGTTGGTGATCTATTGTGATCTATTGTGGTCACCGATCTATTGTGTGTCGTTTCAGTCTATCATGGCTCGGTGTCATACATATTTTTTATTATTTTATTTTCACTTCACTCTTTAAAGTTAGTGAATTTTTTCCCTCTACATTTAACTTATGCTCTT
The DNA here is from genome assembly GCA_020310875.1 of Ceratopteris richardii. Lineage (NCBI taxonomy): Eukaryota > Viridiplantae > Streptophyta > Polypodiopsida > Polypodiales > Pteridaceae > Ceratopteris > Ceratopteris richardii. The sequence continues at coordinate 93,389,121 of CM035434.1, forward strand.
GAGGTGTTCTACCTTTCCTACCATTCAAATGATGATTTTCTTATGATTTAGAGAAAAGGGAGAAAGAGAGGTAAGAAAAGAAAAAAGAAAAGAAAAAGAAAAGAAAAAAGAAAAAGAAGAAATAAATCAAATGGAAAAAGAAAAGAGGGAGAAGAAGAAAAAGACAAAGCAAGAAAAAAAGAGGGTAGATCTTTTCCCTTGTTGATCACTCTAGTGCTTTGCCTTTTTGCTTCGGTGCTTTTTTGTGTGGGATGAGTCTCATTTTTGTGATGGCATAGATGCTCTATGGTTTTAGATTTTAAGGCTTTTCGGACTTGTTGTGATTGGGCTCTCATTTCATGGCTGGGGTCTCCCACTTGTTTGTGGTGAGTAACGTGGGTCTACCATTGGAGGACAAAACCTTTAGAGCTTCTCTTGAGCTTTTTGGTGTTAAACCCCCAATCTTCTCCCTTCAAAGGGAGGACGTTTTGGAAAAGTAGGCGAAGGGCTTTGGTGGACTGCACAAGAGGAGCAAGGAGGAGATGAATGGAGATAGAGGAGGGGAGAGATGCGCACACATGCATGGAAGCCTCAAAACCAAGTGCCAAGGTCAAATTCATCAATTTGATCTATGTCTCACATGAGTCAATGGACTTTCATATATATCATGTAGTCTCTGCCATAATACACTACACATCTCCTCATGCATGATAAACTTATATATAAAATCCACAAGCTATAATCAGATAGTTGAGATAACCAATGCATCCATATCCTTCCATATGGATATGGATGCATCTCTATGCACATGTGTAACCCTACATGAGCCAATGTATGCCACATCTGAGCTTTCCATCTCAAAAAGTCAGTGCCATCAAGCCGAGAAGACACCATGATGGCAATCCAAGAAATTAACAATGTAACAAGAGACTAGAAATAATACTCTATCACCAAAAGGATCACACCTGCATATCCATATGCATAAATCACATCATAAATCTCACTAGAAAAAAGAACATGTGAAACACCAGTCACATAACCATGCATCTATCATGCAAATAAAACCATGAGCATAAGTCCATTCACCAAGTCTCCAAACTAGCCTAGCATATGTGAAAGAATCTTGGAAAAAATTCAATAGAGTATCACCTATAAATTGAGAAATCAAAACAAGATAACCAATATCAAAAGAAAAATGAGTAACATGTCACCATCTATCACTGATCTAATCAAAGATAATGGTGAATACACATGCCAAAAACTGATGGAAATACATGCCAATTCAATGCCAATACACCTACCACTCAAGAATGAAACTTACAAGAGGGTCCAACCTATCATGAATAACCTATGACCAAGTCTAAATGAATGGATAAAAGAACCATCCAAAGCTATCACACTAGCAAAAAGGATCTACTAGAGTACTCTTCTAGAATAAAAGTCGATGAAATTTTAGTAGCATCTACTCTCTAAAATGGAATTTGAACCAAAATAACCATGTAGGAATATACCATCCACTAATGTCAAGCCCTAGTGGAAATCATAATATAATGATCAATGATAATATAGCTTAATGCAAAGCCAAATGATATATAGCTTAGGTTCCAACTAGATCATGTACCTGCACAAAAACAAGAATACAAGTACTAACCAAGATCCAAAATAAACTCTCACAAAATGCTTGCAACTGGCAAGTAAGTCATATCCAAGTGGCATAAATGCAATATAGATCACAATGCCACCATACATCCACTAAAAACACTATGATCAAAATCGTGATGGCATAAGCATGAAAGGTAAATCACAATGCCATCTCACATGCGAAATACTTGACAAAATCATACTCTACTCTCATATGGAGGAGCTACCACAGTGAACATACATGGTCAAATGGAAACCAAGATCAAAGGATAAGTGCTCGTACACTTCTCCAAACTATCTTTGCACAAATGAAGCTCCAAACCAAGAATTCAAAAGATATTTGAAGATAATTTCAACCTTCAACTATCTTTAGGGTTGTAGGGGAAAAATATGGCAGTCTGTATATTGCATTTTTGATGCTCCAAACTTCAAGGTTTTCCTCTAAGCTCCTCAATAAACTTGAAGGTATCTTTTTTGCTATGTAGTCATACTTATAACACCTCAATCAAATGTTTGTAGCTCAAGAGATAAGCAAAATAAGCATCTGTTATCAATTTCATCTTCACCTGCAACACTGTTTGTCTATATTTTGTATTTTCAACAACCTAGCACTTAGAATCTAGACTTGTGTTCTTCTACAAAGTTGTATTTTCTTTCTCAAGTTACAAAGAGCAAGTTGAATCACTTCAATCTGACCTCTAAACTCAAGTTATAGCCACAAAACTCACCTCCCATCCAAGTGATGGTAGATTCGACTTCTACATCACTCTGAGTGTTTTGAATTTTTGGTAGACTAAAACTCTGAACTTGAGTCTATGTCCTTCTCTAAAATTGTATCTCTCTATGCTAGCTATGCATAAACCTTTATTAAATTATGCAAATCTAAGCTTCCTAGGTAGATTTATGAACAAAATACTAAGCATATTTCAAGAGAGTGTCGACCTACAGATTCATTTCTTCTACCACAAACTTCCATTGAAGCTTCTTGCACGCCAACCTTGAGAAAGCTTTGATACCAATGAAGGGCTTTGGTATGTTGGACAAGAGGAGCAAGGATGAGATTGTTAAAAGTCAAGCTTCAAGCAACAAACTCGTGGGGATCAATCATGGACATGTGGAGCAATCTAAGGAAGCCAAAAGATATGAGATTCCATCACGAAAATGCAACCACTCCCCAAGTCATCTTAACTATATCTAGAATTGAAGAAAGGAGGACCTGGACTATTGCAGATATACAAAAATCAATCTTTGAAAATTCAAAAGGTGAAAGGATGAAGTGAAAGTTAGAGAACGAGGCATGCAGCTATCAAGAAGATCAAAAGGAACTACATTAAAAGTAAAGGTACATTCATTATTTATAAAGCCTGAAGAACTTATTGCACATGTGAAGAAAGGATGGGAGATTCTCTTCAAATAGAGAAATTGGATAGAGAAAACTATCGTGTTTGGTCAATGAGGATGCATCATGAGCAAAGAGTTGATAGGATACATCACACATGAAGAAGAGAAACCAGAATTTAGAGATCCTAGTGTTCCAACTACGAAAGTTCTCTTAGATTTGAAGACAACGATGAAGAAGGATGCTCAAGCAAGGAGCATTATTTACATGGGAGTCAATGATTACTTGCTACATCATATTAGAGGACTTGAAAGTGCAAGTGACATATGGAATGCTTTGGAGGAGCATTTCCAAAACACTACAAAGTCAAGGAAGGCATCTTTATGGGCAGAGTTCACCACATTCAAGAAGAAGGCTTCTTAATCCATTTCTGATTATGTAGCAAGGATGAAGGACATTGCAGATGCATTAGGAACAGTTGATGAAGACATTGAAGAAGATAAATTGGTAAGACAAATTCTCACATGTTTGAGAAGAGATGATAAGTGGAAGCCATTCATTCTATCGAGTGAGTTGTCACTAGATCATTTCACTCCCGATTTGAATCAATTACTAGGACACATGCTAACCTTTGAGAAGGATGTCAAAGGTGATGTTGAGAAAAGTACAGGTCAAGCAATGTATTCAAAGAATAAGAAGAAGATTAATAGAGACAAGCAACAACTGAATGAAGATGAAGGCACTACTAGCCAAACTAACTTCCTAAGAGGAAGAGGAGGTGGTAAAGGAAGAGGAAGAGGCAGATGGAATAAAGGTGGTGTCAAAGCTTGCTGGATTTGTTGTAAGAATAATCATTTAGCTCATGATTTTTGGCATAATAATCAGAATGGTGGAGGATATAATCAGAACTTTAATTCAGGAGGAAGACGTAATAGAAATCAGAGAGGTAATTTCAGAGGTAGAGGTAGTGGAGGTTACTTTGGAAGAAATGTAGGTAGATGCTTTCAAAGTCAATCCTACAATAATACCTACTACAACTATGCTTTAGATCAGAAGGAGGACTCAAACTTAATTATGAATGCAACTTGTGTAAGACAAACTGAAGATCAAAGAGTCTTCTGCATAGACTTAGGGTGTAGCAATCACCTGAGTAGCAACATAGATTTGATGACTGATTTGGAGAATAAGGTGAGGAATCATGTAGTTCAAATAGGTGATAATACAAAGCACAATGTGAAATCAATTGGATCAATAAAGGCCAAGGATGAAAGCACTCTTTTGAGTAAGTTTTTGTATGTTCCTACAATTCCAAAGAATCTGATAAGTGTAGGGAAAATTGTAGAGAAAGGTTATGAAGTAAGCTTCACTAATGGTGGAGTTTTTGTGGAAGACCCTAGCAATGGGTATAAACAAATTGTTTTAGGAAAGAAAGAAGGAAGGTTATTCACATTGAAGATTCAAGACAATGTTGGTCATGCCTTGTTCACTTATGGAGAACATAAGATCTCTGAGTTAGATCTTTGGCACAAAAGGCTTGGACATTTCAATGAAAGAGGTATTAAGGATATGATCAATAATGGTTCAGTGCTTGGATTACCTAATGTTACAAGTCAACATATGACATATAGATGTGAAGCATGTTAGTTAGGTAAGGCTCATAAGCAATCATATAATAAGCATGGTTTCATGTATTCAGAGAAGCTTGAACTGATACATACAGATGTGTGGGGACCATCAAAGGACTTTAGCATTAATGGTTCAAGATATTATGTGATTTATGTTGATGATGCTACTAGGTGGATCACCATATATGTGATAAAAGATAAGTCAGAGGTGTTTAATACATTTAAACACTATTATGCATATGCAAAAAGAGTTTCAGGACAAAAATTAAAGAGACTAAGGTCAGATGGAGGGGGAGAGTATTTCTTCAATGAGTTCAGTGATTACTTATGGAATGCATGTATAAAAAGGGAAGTTACTTGTAGGTATTCTCCTCAACAAAATGGTTAGAAAAGAGAAATAGAACTCTTGTTGAGTTTGCAAGATCAATGATGAAAGAAAAGAATTGCCCTAATTATTTGTGGGTTGAGGCTATAAATATAGCTACATGCTTGGTTAATAGGCTACCATGTAAAGCTTTGTAGGGTATGACACCATACGAAGCTTGGTGGGGTAAGAGACCTACCGTATATCATTGCAAAGTATTTGAATATTTGGATTATGCATATGTGCCATCTCAGTTAAGGCATAAATTGGAACCTAAAATTGAAAAGTATGTGTTCATTGGTTATGATGATAAGGAGATGGGTTATAGATTGTGGAGTCCATCCACAAAACAATTCCTTATGTCAAAGGATGTTACATTTGATGAGCAAGGTACTTGGTATGCATGTACAATTAATATTCATGCAGGTGATGAAGAAATATTGAACGAGAAGAAAGGTAAATCAAAGGTTCAAATATTTGATGAAGAAGAGAACAATGAAGCACTAGTTGAAGTTGAAGAAATGCCAAGGTTTGATCCAAAATGTGATGAACCACAAACTTCAAAAAGTGGAGAACTTAGAAGATCATCAAGGCACAAATGGCAACCTACAAGGTATAGCTATGATACATCATTTTTTACCACTAAAGATTATGCTTATATGGTGAAAGAAGAGGAAGATCCTTCTACATATGAAGAGGCAAAAGGTAAGGAAAATTGGGGGAAAGCTATGCGGGATGAGTATGATGCATTAATGGGAAATGCAACTTGGGATATGGTTCCTAAACCAAATAATTAGAAGATCATGGATGCAAATGGGTCTACAAGACAAAGAGGTATGAAGATGGAAGTGTGTCTAGGTATAAAGCTAGACTTGTTGTGAAAGGATATGCTCAGACATATGGTATAGATTATGATGAGACTTATAGTCCTGTGGCAAAGATGACAACTATAAGGACTCTCATAGCTATTGCTGCATGTAAAGGTTGGAAGATATGTCAATTAGATGTGAAGAATGATTTTCTAAATGGTTATATTTCAGATGATGTTCCTACACAAAAAGAGAGATATCAATCACCCAACTTCACTAAAATGAAAGTTTCTCCCAAAGTAGTCAAAGACTACTTGAGATAATTGTTGATCTTAGAATAAACTTCAATATCTATTAAATGAGACAAGAATTACATCAAATGTATACATAGTGAGTGAGAGACAATGCTAATAACTCAGGGGTTTAGAGTCGCAACATTGCCTGTGCACACACATAGATATGCCTATTCAAAGAAAAAAATAACCAAGCAAGGGGCTTGCTTATTACAACTCCAACACTTAGTGCTCACTCTAAATGAACTAAAACTCAAAGAAGATTGCCCATAAGAAGTTGAGATACATGCTCCTTATATAGTGATAAGTGTGCCCCTAAAATATAGGAACTACCTTTCCAAATCAAACTCCTAAATTGGAGGACTCAATTGAGATGACTTGGGGAGTGATTGATTGACTTTTCTTGATGAAAAATCAGGGCTTCTGGCTTCCTTAGATTGATCCACATGTCCATGATCAATTTCCCAAGAAATTTTGGCTTGAAGCTTGACTTTTAGCCCCCCCCCCCCTCAAGATTCAATTATTGGCCTTCATCCAAGATTCTTCATGTTGATGCATTGCTTGAACTTTGAAATCTTCATTCCATCCAAGATCTTTGTAAACATCTCAGAAACTTGGCCTTTGGTACTAATATGATGTACTAAAATTTCCTTGGATATCACCTTTTCCCTTATGAAGTGATAGTGCACTTCAATATGCTTGGTTCTAGCATGATAAATAGGATTCGATGCTAGATGAATGCTACTCATATTGTCACAAAAGATTGGATATGTGTCAAGCTACAAATTAAGCTCAACATATAACTTCTTAATCCACATTAGCTTACATGTGACTTGAGCCAAAGCTCTATACTCAGCCTTGGTGGAAGATAATGCCACTGTGGGTTGCTTCTTTGAAATCCATGAGATGATCTTGCTACCTACCATGACCCACTTCTACTCCTATCTTCCTTCAAACTGGCATCACTGGCATCCGAGTAAGCATTTACCTGCATATCATCATCAAATGAGTAGAAAAATCCTACATTTATAGTGGCCTTGAGATACTGTAACATTCATCTTGTAGCTTGCAAGTGTGTAGTCCTTGGAGTATGCATAAATTGTCATAACACACCAACTCCATATGCTATGTTAGGACTAGTTATTGTGACATAATTGAAAGAGCCTACAATATATCAATACAAAGTTACATCCTCTAATGGTTCTCCATCAATGGAGCTTAGCTTTATATTAACTTCCATGGGATTTGAAATGGGCTTGCAATGTAGCATCCCAAACCTCTCAAGTAGGTCTAGAATATATTTCCTTTGTATGATCATAATACCTTCTTCTTTTTATACAACTTCAATGCCAAGAAAATACCTAAGATCTCTCAGATCAGAGATCTTGAACTCCTTTCCAAGCTTTGCCTTGGTATCTTCAATGCCTTTTGTATCATTACCTATAAACATACACACACATGTAGACTATAAGTTATCCTCTTTGTTTGATGAAGAGAGATGGATCCACCTTGCATTGATTGTAACTACATTTGATGAAATAGTCCACCAATATTTAGTTCCAAGCACTTGGATCTTGCGTTAGGCCATAAAGAGCCTTCTTCAACCTAAAAACATGATGTGGAAACTTTTTATGAACAAAGCCTATTGGTTGCTCCATGTATACCTCTTCCTTTAAGTCTCCAATGAGAAAGGCATTGTTGATTTCTGATTAGAAGAGATTCCATCCTTTGTTTGCAACCACTACAATAAGTGTTCTAATTGTGCATATCTTTGAAATAAGGCTGAATGTCTCTTCAAATTCCAATCCATAGGTTTGTGAAAAACCCTTGGCCACCAATCTTGCTTTGGACCTATAAATAGATCCATCTAAATTCCTCATTAATTTATACACCCAGTTATTACCTATTACCTTCATGTTCTCCTTTGCAAACACTAGAGTCCATGTTTGGTTCTCCTGAAGTGTGTCAATCTCTTCTTGCATTGCCTCTTTCCATTTGGTGTACCTACTTGCATCTTCATAACAATCATGCTCATGATCTTCTACTACTTTGTTCATATATATGTAATGTGTTGCCATGTAAGAATAATAAGTAAACATTTGAGTTAGGTACTTGATGGAGAGTGTTAATCTCCAAAAGAACAAGTTATCCTTGATGTTAGAGCACCTCTATATCAAGAACAACTCAAAACCTCAACCAATTTTGGAAGACCAATGTCAAATGATCAAACTTTGAACTAACTGTAAAGAAACTAATTCTTCATAAATGTTTGTTGCACTTAATTCACTCATTGACTGATCAAATTTGTAAAGTTTTCTATAAAAATTTGTATAAGGTGTCTTGTAAAGTTTGCACACCTTCTTCAAGTTAAAAATTCTCAAAAGATTAATTAGATCTTGAGATTTTCTCCAAACAATTTACCTATGTCTCAAACTACTTTTCTGTGTAGTCAACTTTGACACCTGCAACTTCTAATGCATGGTTCTCCCAAGCTAGACCCCATTTATTCAAATTCTTTTAGCCACACATAGCTTACCTTTCAATTTAAAGAATGAGTGCTTACTTTCTCAAAACTTTACATTGTGGAGGGAGATCTAATCAAAACATTGACCACCGGGATTGCACCTGTTTCTGTCTTCACTTTCCACATTTACACATGTAAATGTTCCTACTTACAATTCTCTTAGATTGATTACAAATAAGCTCTCAGAACTTGTACAGAGGTCTCTCAACTATAGAATTAGACTTGTACAAAAGCATTCATCAAGAAGATAAACACAGGAGGAGATATGGAGAAAAGATCGTGACTCAGATTTCAGAAGGTTTTTTCTATTCTCATGAAAACAACTGATTTGATCTCATTCATTCATCACATACATTGTTCTTCTACTCATCTATCCTTGGTGTATAACTCTCCTCTCTTTTATGTTCCGACTCTATACTTGTATATATAGGCATATATGTACAAACTTGTCACCTTTACAAAGGTATATGAACTAAAGCTTGTCCAAATCATCAATTGTTGATTGTCTTGCACCAACAGCTCCCCCTCAATCATCAATTGTGATTTTTTCCATCTTCTTTATACCTGCCATGTCTTTGAACCTTTGTAGCTTAGGTCCATCCAAGCTTTTGGTCAACATATCTGCAATCTGATCCTTTGTTGAAGTATGTATAACTTCAATCTCTTTAGCAATCAACTTCTCTCTCAAGAAGTGATATTGGATCTCAATATGTTTAGTCCTGGCATGAAACACAGGGTTAGCAGCTATATACAATGAACTCATATTATCTCCATGAATAGTGGGTGTTCTCTAAATGATGTCAAAACTCTTCATGAGAGTCTTCAACCATATAACCTCCTTTGCAGCTTCAACCATACCTTGATACTCTGCTTCTATGGATAACAAAGCAACTGTATGTTGCTTCTTGGAACACCAAGAGATTAAATTATCTCCCACATAACATAGATACCCATAAGTTGACCTCCTATCATCAGGATTGCCTGCCCAATCTGTATCACTATATATCTTGATGTTTGTATCTGATGTGAATTCATAATACAAACCTTCTTTGAGTGTACCCTTAGTGTATCTTAGCACCCTTTGTCCTGCAATCCAATGTTCTTTCCTAGGACAATGCATGAATTGAGACAACACTCCAACTGCATATGACAAATCAGGTCTAGTTAATGTAGCATAGATTAAACTACCAACGAGACTTTGATATAGCTTCATATCCTTGAACTCTTCTCCTCCATATCTGATCAATTTATGATTCACCTCCATTGGAGTAGGTGCTATCCTACAATCTTCCATTTTAAACTTGATTAACAAGCTCGTCAAATACCTTTCTTGAGTCACATATAATACATGTTGAGTACATGAAATCTCCATGCCCAAGAAATATGAAAAGCCTCCCAAGTCATTGATCTTGAACTCTTTCTCCATTTGCTTCTTCAGACTTTGTATGCCCTTCTCATATGTACTTGTAAGAATTATATCATCAACATATATGCACATGTAAATGAACCCATCATCACTTGCTTTAACAAGCAAGCTATTATCTACCTTAGACACTTGGAAACCAATCTCCTTCAAGAACTTTACAACTCTATATTCCATGCCCTTGGGGCTTTCTTCAAACCATACAAAGCTCTCTTGAGCTTACATACATATTCTGAATACCTTTTATCCTTGAAACCTTCTAGTTGCTCCACGAGTCTATTGGAAATATTTTTCTATCAGTTGTAAGGGCTAGTTCTCCTTCTCTATTTATCCATTTTCTATGATTTTGGTTTAATTGGGTAGCTATTATATTGCTCTAAAGTTAACTCAATCTTCAGATTCATTCTCAATATATTGTCTAAGAAAAGCTTGCTGGAGTGAAGTGAGGTCTCTGATTGACTAACAGCTCTCAGCATTGAACTAGCTCATCATGTGGAAATTCTTTCTATTTGTCTAAGCATCCATTTGGAATTAGATTTGCATCGCTGGAAAGCTCTTGGTGTCTAGTAAAGTTCCAAAGAATCTCACTAGAGGTCGCTACATATGCTTTGAGAAACAACATTTTTGGTGTGTAAGGGTCAAAGAAGGGTCCCTGTGGAGGTCATTCATGATTTTTCATTGCATAGGGGTTGAGATAATTCCCCCAATATTGATGAATATGTCTTATGGGTTATTTTGTTGGTCCTAAGCCCCCTATAGAGTCCTTGAAACAATGGTTTTGTAAGGAGTGTTTCTCTCGTGGCTTGATTGTTAGCAAGCGTCAGTTCTTACAAGCTAATCACATGCTCTTTGTCTTCAAAAATGACAAAATGGCCTTCAACGATTCGCAAATTGGCATTTGGAAGGTGTGGAGAACTATCATGTGCCTTTTTAAATGGTTTCTTGAATTCGTTCCAAATACATCAAAGCCATTGTGCTATCTACTATAGATTGAGCTCCCAAACTTGCCCTTTTCCTATATGGATTCGAAAGGGAAAGTTTTCAACCTTTGGCCTCAAGAGAAGGCATTGGGGTTTCATCTATGAAGGTTTGAAGCACGTGTTCAATGTGAGATGGAACCCACAGATTATTGTCAAAGTAGATCTAAACAAGGATCTTCCCTCTAAAACTTCCATAAACATTGGAGACGAGAAAACCTTGGAGCAGGAGATTATATACAAGAACTTGCCAAATGCTACCTTTGATTGTGGATTGCAAGGCCATAGAATAAAACATTTTCCTTTGAGACAAAAAACCATTAAGATCAACCAAAATCAAGAAAATGCCAATGTAATAGAGACCAGAGAAGCTTTAGTGGCTCAAACATGTTAAAAGGTTGTCCTCTAGACACTGATAAAGGGAGGGAGACACAAGTCATAGAGATGAACCCTGAAGGCTTCATGGAAGTGAAATGAAGAAGGAGAAGAAGCCGTAAGGGGATTATTGAGAGGGGCCCATCTTGTAGAACTCTAGAAACAAACATCTTTTTTGCAACTTAGAGAAGGAGGTAAATGACTTGGATTACATAGGTGGAATGAATCAATATAATGATCAAAATGATGGGAAAAATCTAGAGGTTTCCACTTGGAAGGAAGAAAACCAAGAATGATACACCACTAGCAAAAAGCATAGATTCACCACCAACAATGAAGATAACCAGGATAGCAAAAGCTCGGTCTTTGGATCCACAATTCCCAAAAGGAAATTGGACTCATTTTTGAAGAAGAATTCTCACAAAGGCAAACAACCAACTGAGATACCATGGAAAAGCCCCCTTAAGGGTAAACTCATATGTCAGGATCCCCCCCACTTCAAAGAAAAAATATGATGAGAGAAACAAGAAAAAGAGGGACAAGGCCCCTCCCTGCAAAGAACTTAACCTCCGATAATGATAATCATTTCTTTCAATGTTAGAGGGTTGTTTGACCCCTCAAGAGTGGCCATTATTGGCCAATGCATCCACAATAAAAGCCTAAACCTAGACTTCATCTGTCTTCAAATGATCAAAATTGATGGGGAGGACCTTTAAAAGAGATTGAAATGTATTTCATCATCCCATGTTTGGCTCTCCACCATGCACCCAGGGGCAATGCCAGTTAAGTTATCGACATTAATAATAGTTATCTCACATTACTTGTGGATACCCAAGTAGATTAGAACCATCTATTGATTGGTGCTTCCTTTGGGGGTCCTCTACAATTCACTATTGTCTTTGTGTATGCAACCAATATGGATTCTAAAAGAATTACCACTTGGCAATCATTGAAGTCTCTATCCCTCAATGTTGTAATTTGTGGGGACTTCAATATGGTCTTTCTAAAATATGGGGAAATAGAGGGTGGGTCATTGATCCTCATGAGAAGGGTGACTAGGACCAAGTCAAGCTCCATTTGGATTTAGTGGAGATCAAAGAGGAGGCTAGTTTCTCTTGGTTGAGCCTCTAGTGTGGAGTCGACATGAGGAAAGCTAGACTTGATAGGAGCTATATTGAGCTGAATATAATCAATATGTGGGCCTCCTCTTCCTCTCCCAATGTATGGATCAAGTGTCTTTGATCACTACCCCATGATGCTTACCTTCAAGCCGGTCATCAATCTCAAGAAATCCCCTTGGTTTCACGCCAATCCGAAAACCTTCTCTTTTCCCATGGCCAAACAAGAGTTTATTCCTTCCTAGAACTATGCCTTTGCCACTCGCTCCTCGCCAGCCAAGTGTTGGAGGATGGCGGTCATGAAGAGACAACACATCTTGGTCAAGACTCAAAAGAATCTTCAAAATACTACTCAAGCTAGAAGGGAAAATCTTTATCAATGTCTAAGGAATCTTGAGGAATAAGTAAACATAGGCCACTCTCAATGCCAGAGAGGGCTATAGAAAATCAGATGGATGTTGAGATACAAAGAAGAAATTCAAAGAAAGAATCTACAGGTATACTTTAAAGATTGGTGGGGGGAAGGGCAGACAAACCTACTAAAGAGATGTGTGCCCGCCTCAAGAAGAAACAATCCAAGGAAGTGATCCCATTCATGATCAACATCAATGGGCTTGAGTGCAAGACAAATGAAGAAAATATTTCCTTGATTTTCAATGACTTTGCCCAGCTATTGGGATCTCCACACCTCTTTCTCCTCATTGGCTTGATTGTATGGCATCGATCTCCAGAGTCAGAGCCAAAAGAATTCCAAAAAATATGAAGCTTCTTCTTCAAGCTCCCATTTCGGATGATGAGATTCTTGAAGTTACTGATTCACTTCCTAATGGCAAAATCTTGGGGCTAGACGGCCTCACAAATTATTTTTTTCAAGACCTTCAAGCATGTGGTGACTACTTCATTACATCTCGTGTTGCAAGAGGCTGTTTCTTTCTATGTAGTGCATGAGTGTCTCAATGAAGGCGTTATCAAGATTATTAAAAAAAAAAAGGCAGCAATAATAGGATTGAAAATTGTCATCCAATTATGATGTTACAAATAGGTTACAAGATCCTTGCTAAAGTTATTGCTAATTTAATTTTTTGTCACCTACAAAAAAAAAGGCTGTTTCTTTCTATGTAGTGCATGAATGTCTCAATGAAGGCGTTATCAAGATTATTCACAAAAAAAGGCAGCAATAATAGGATTGAAAATTGTCATCCAATTATGATGTTACAAATAGGTTACAAGATCCTTGCTAAAGTTATTGCTAATTTAATTTTTTTGCTAAAACTAGATCAGTAAGGATAAAAAAGGGTTCATCGAGGGGAGGTCCATCCTCAAGGCCATCATTGATGTTTGGGAAGGTTTGGTCTTTTTTGAAGAGTCCGCTCAAGATGTTCTCTTCCTTAAGATTTACTTTGACAAAGTGTATGATAGATGAGAGTGGGAATTCATTGTCCAATCTCTAAAAGAATCGGGTTGCACCCAGAAATTCATTAAGATGATCTCAATGTTGTAGGGAAATGCATCAACAAAGATAAACATCAATGGCGAACGTTCTCAAGCTATTTGATTAAAATTTTTTATCAAGAAAGGATGCCCCTTGGCCCCTCTTCTCTTTGTGATAGGTCTCAATGGTCTCAGCTCCCTTGGTAAAAACCAAGCACATTTTCTTATCCTCAATCAAGATTAGATGATGATTAGACTCTTTGTCGATGACACAAATGCTTTTGTACATAACGATCCACCTAGCATTGATACCTTTTGCTGTTGCCTAAATACATTTTGTGAGGCACCACATTCTAAAATAAACCACTCTAAAATCACTTTTAGGATTGTGATCAGAAATCCACCTCAAATTTTGGTTGATCATGGTTATCAATTGATCCTTAGGGGAGAAATCTTCTATCTGGTAGGTATTCTGATGGGATTTTAGTTTGGATGGGTCAGTGATGGATCTGGGATCTTTCTAAGCTCAATAACAAGATGGAATATTGGAAAGGTATCCATATCAACGTAGCAGGGAGAGCTATGGTGGTTAACACATTCCTTCTTTCTTTGATTATTTACTTTCTCTCTTTTTGGAGACGGAAGGACCAAGAGATTGTCCAATTGAAGAGAATTTGTAGAAATTTTCTCATGGGAGACCTTAGCAGAAGGGGTGCCCCCAAAATTAAATGGGCTACTTACATCAGCCAAAAAGATCAAGGCGGTTTGGGGACTATAGAAATTGAAGGAATTGCCAATAACAACCTTGTGGGACTTCTAGGATGGAAGGGTCTGGATCTTCTCACTCTTTTGTTCTCCCCCTAATAGGTGACTCCCAGAGGATCAAGCTTAGTTTGCTCCCTATGGAAGAGTTCGAACAAGGTGAAATAGTCTTTCAAGATCAATGAACATTGGAAATGGGCAGCCCAAATTAGAAAGAAATGATTCAATTTTCCCTATCAAGGGCATCATAGGTGTTGAGCCTCGGAACCTCCAAGAAGCTAGAAATCTTTGGAACAAATATTTCTATTTGTGACAACACCTCTGGAATCAAGAAACATAGAATGGTGCCTATTGCAAATTAGATTTAATGCCTGGGAGGGCTCAAGGACTTGCCTCCTTATTGGGTATGGATCCCCTCACCTTGAGGGTCTTAGATGGGACAATGTCAATATGTGTTGAAACATTTGTATTTCAAGCTCGTGTGGGTACATGCCCCAAGTTGAACCTTCCACATAATTTAAAATCAAAGGAGGATGATTTTGATGAGTTGAGGCATCAAACAATCTCTATAATGGAAAGAAGTTGATTAGAGAAGATTTAAGTCACCTCTTGATGTGATTGGACCTCACTTTTTGACATGTATATGCTTTTGATTGGTTAAAGTGTATGTGATCTCTAAAACATCTAATGAGATGTATTATGAGTTAGAGTCATGAAAATATGTGCCCAAGCTGCGCGCTTGCTTAAGAACACCATCTACTAGCTGTTCTCTGCATATTTTATAAGAATTTCACTTTTACATACTCCATCTCTCTAGATGATTGTCCGAGACCCCTTGATCTTGTAATTGTTGTTTCTCCTTCTTCCTGAGTCCATTTGCAATGAATTTTGTCTTGTCGAAAAGAATATAAGTGCTACTTTGAGTGGTGTAAGTCTCAAGATCAGTGCCTGCAGACTAATGGAGCTTATATAAGTTTGATGTGAAGAATGCCTTCCTCAATGGAGAGCTTGAAGAAATAGTCTACATGAGTCAACCTCAAGGATTCGCTAGTATGAGGTACCCAACTCATGTTTGCAAGCTAAGGAAAGAATTATATGGACTAAACGAAGCCTGAAGGGCCTAGAATCTATTGGAAGCAATATGATATAGGTACAATGTTCCATTGGTTCATTTGCTCACAATATTACAGCATGTGTACAGTCTTGTAGTAGGTCCTCTATAGAAAAAAGCATGTGGGCGCCTTGGTTACTTCATTATCCTCCTATGAAACCCACCCGGGTTCAAACCCACGATCGAGAGTGTGAAGAAATATTTTGTTTTTACTTTATTGAAAATCGAACGAGCAAAGGAATATTGTCATGATTACATTTTTTATGTCAATAGCAATCGTACGAGTTTTGCTTTTGGAATGCTTTTGAGGTGAGAAAAAAATACTATATAAGAAGAGCATTAGCTCATTGTTGAGACATCCTACACCTTTTGCAACACAAGCTTTTGAGCTTGGTACTTCAATAGAGGTGGTTCTTCTTAGCACATGGGGCAGCCATGTTGCTATTTTGGAGCATGTTGAGGAGCAGCTATGGAGTTGTTCTTGGAGAAGAAGAGTGTGTTCACACTCTTGGAGATGACTTACTCATCAGCAGCTTGGTGGTGTGGATCGGCCATCCACATGATGTATTTGAAGATTGTCTTCTACATGAAGATTTTGGGTTACTTCAAATACAAAAGATGGTGGTTAACATAAGATTTACATCTTATGTTAAGAATTCAGGTACATATTCTCTTTATGCACATAGGTACTAGTTGAAGTATATGGAAGTGGCATCCATATCAGGAGGAGTCCTATTTGGCATAGGTACAAGAGAATCAGTACATGTATGCTTTATGCATATTTGGATGAGGTGTTCGAGAAGGTATGTTCATATGAGTTTGAGGATTTCTGGCAGCAAACTTGTTAGCATTCTTTGCTACTTTTGTAAGTATGTGATCTTTCACACACGTATCTGACTTAGGGTCTTCCATAGCCTAGGTTAAGATGAGGGTTTGCTAATTATTAGTTTAAGACTGATCCTTCCTCTTTCTATCACTCATATTCACTCTTCTACAACCTATCAGGTCACACATCTCATATATATTCAGATTTCTGTCCATACATCTGAATATTCTTGTTACATTTGTACATTCACTCTTCCATCTATTTTTGTTCACATAGAGTGGTTGAGAGTTTTGCTCCCACATTGTAATTTGACATTTGTATATATGTTAGTGTGAGTAAGTAGTGGCTTATGTAACACTTTACACATGTTGTCTAATCTCTCTCTATCTTTGTCTCATCATTTGTATGATTAAAGAGTAGTATGTTCATGTTTTGTCCATATTGGAAGATTGTTGGAATCTCTGTTGTAGATCTTGGAAACCTATGGAACTTGGACTTGTGAGATTTGTTATGGGCCTACTTCATTTCCAACAAAATCAGAGGTAAGTAGACTATTTATCAAGTTTTGGGTATGAACAAAGTGTTGTAGATCCATCACTTTACATGAAGAAGCAAGGAGACAAGACGGTATACATATGCATCTATGTGGAGGATTTGATCATCACAGAAAGTGATATTGTAGGTATTAAAGATATCAAATCAATGCTAGGAAAGGAGTTCAAGATGTCAGATCTTGGAATACTAAAATACTTCTTGGGAATAGAGGTAATCTATGCACACAATGGCATCTTCTTGATTCAAACAAAATACTTTTTGAATGTGCTATACAAGTTTGATATGAGTGGTTATAAGCCACTTTCTCAGCCCATGGAGCCCAATACAAAGTTTTTTGCAGGTCAAGGAGAGGCTATACAAGATATAACATTATATAGAAGCATAATTGGCTCATTGATTTATGCTACATTCACTAGACCTCATCTTGCATTTGTAGTAGGTCTACTCTCTCAAGTTTTGCATGCACCCACTCATGATCATCTTATGGCAGCAACAAAAGTGCTTAGATACATCAAGCATTATCAACCAAGGTCTATTTTACTCTTATGATGCTGATCTAAGTGTCAAAGAATATAGTGATGTTGATTGGGCAACTAGCAAAGATTATCGAAGGAGTACATCAGGTTATGTTTTAATGATAGGTGTCATTGACAAGGAAATCATCTTGGTCCATGTGACTTCTATATCTCATGATTGGTTCAGAATTTGGGGAAACTAATGCATCCATTGTGTCTGAAATGTGCAAAAACCCTAAGATTGATTGTCTTCTTGCTTGATTCTGACATCTAGAGACCATGCTTTGAATTAATGACATCATCAATTCGTAACCGCCCTTGAACCGCCTTTGGAAAACCTATATAAGGAGGGGTTGGCCACATTCATAATCAGTCTTGCCAATACCATTCTTGGGAGCTCAAGGAGTCATGACCACATAGTAAGTACTCTCCAAGTTCTAGTTCCACTTCTTGTCTTGTTCCTTGTTCTAGTCTTGTCTAGTCTAGTTCTTGGACATCCTGCCTTGTCCTCTTGTAATATCATAGTACGAGATCCTGTCGAGTTCTTTCTTGTATCTCATTCATCTCCCAGAAGGGAGTTCTTGTAATCTAGATATCTTGTTTCATACTTATGATCCCGGGTTGTGGGATCTCCTGTATCATCTCTAGTCGAGTTATTCATACCTATCAGTCCCACGTTGTGGGACATCTTGTATCAATCACGTATTCTTGTATTGTTTTTCCTTCGTGGGTGTTCTTGTAATCATAAGTGTATTTCAAAGATCTTTTCTACTCTAGTCAGAGAGCAAAATCTAGTACTCCCCTAACATTTTGGCAAGACTAGCTTCTATCCAAGACTAGGCATCATGGAGAACGCTTATGAACAGATTGTAGCATCACTTCAGAGTCTCCAACAACAAGTCAAGGACCTAACTCATCGACATACACAAGTCGAGATGGGACATCCAATGCATGTAGGTGCACTCCTCCAAGAATTACAAGAACGATTTGGGAGTCTTTAGACAAATCAAAGGGGTGTGCAAGTAAATCAACAGCCTAGTACATCCTTCATGAAGGAACTCAAGATCTACATGTTAGAAAAGTTTGATGGAGATCGCACGAAGTTTCACAGATTTCTCCAGCAAGTTAAATTGTACATCCGTATGCGACCTGATAGATACCTTGATGAGGCATCCAAGGTTGGGTTTATTGGAACCTTGCTTTGTGGCCAAGCATTATCATGATTTGCCCCAATCTTGGAGAAGAACATGGCAATACTTCAACACTATGAGGGGTTTCTTCGAGAACTCATCACCACATTTGGAGATGCAGACACAAGTCGAGTGGTAGAAAAAAAACTTTGGAAGTTATGTCAAGGTAACCGCCCTGCCTCTACCTATGCATTTGAATTTAGGTAGTTGATATGTGATCTCACTTGGCACGAAGATTATTTCATAGGCCAATTTAGATGGGGGTTTAAGAGATGATGTGAAGGACCTTTTGCTCACAATGTCATAGTTAGAACATTGAATGAATATATCATGCAAGCTATTCAATGTGATAATGGACTTTTTGAAAGGAAACAAGAAAAACAAGTAGAAGGAAGACCTCACCAATGGAAACCCTTCCAGCCCACTCCTAAAGATGAGTCTATGCCTGAACCTATGCAAATAGATGTAACTAGGTTTCAGCCTCTAACATCAAAAGAGAAACAGAGAAGGAGAGCTAACAAGTTATGCCTCTATTGTGGAAACCCTGGACATATTGCAGTTAATTCTCCGAATAAGAGAACAAACTCTAGAGTCGTAGCCACCCTTGTAGAGCAGGGAAACGATGAATTCCAATTGTAAAAGAGATTGTGTAGCTAGACCATGATATAAGAAAGGTTTTGAACATGTTTTTGAAAAGAAGAATGCAGGTATCCTTCCAAAGCATAGATCATATGATTGTGCCATAGAACTTCAAGAGGGAGCACAACTGCCCTTTGGACCAATCTACAGACTATCCCTAGAGGAACTTACAAAGCTACACAAGAACATTGATAATAATCTAGCAAAGGGGTTTATCAAACACTCAAAGTCTCCAGCAAGAGCTCCTATTTTATTTGTAAAGAAGAAGGATAGGACACTCTGAATGTCTGTAGACTATCGTGGATTAAATAAAGTCATGATAAAGAATAGATACCCTCTACCACTCATATCAGAGCTCTTGGAATGCCTTGGAAAAGCAAAATTCTTCACAAAGATTGACCTTCGAGGAGCTTACAACCTTGTCAAGATCAAAGAAGGAGACAAATGGAAGACAACATTTCGAACAAGGTATGGCCACTTTGAATATGTAGTTATACCATTTGGTCGCACAAATGCTCCATCTGTCTTCCAACATATGATGAATGATATCTTTTGAGAATATTTAGATGATTTTGTTGTAATATACCTTGACGATATCTTGATATTCCCTAAAAATCTAGAGGACAATGAATGTCATGCAAAGATAGTCCTAGAATAACTAAGAGAAAAAGGATTATATGCGAAATTAGAGAAGCGCTCTTTCCATAAGACAGAAGTGGAACTTTTAGGATACATTGTACCAGATAAAGGAATTTTTATGGACCCTAAGAAGATTGAGACAATCCTTGATTGGCAACCACCTTCATGTGTTCAAGATGTACAATGTTTTCTGGGTTTTGCCAATTTCTACAAGATATTCATTAGAGATTACTCCAAGATAGTGACACCTCTTGCCAAGCATACAGGGAACTCCAAATTCTCATGGACCGAAGAAGCAACAAAAGCTTTTCAAATCTTGAAATAAGCATTCACTACTGCTCCAATTCTGGTTCATCCTAATTCCAGAAAGACCTTCTTCCTAGAGACAAATGCATCAGAGTTTGCCCTAGGGGCCTTTCTTTCCTAGTATGGAGATGATGGACACCTACAACGAGTTGCATATCATTCAAGGAAAGTGTCCCCTCCAAAAATTAATTATGAAATTCATGATAAAGAGCTTCTTGCCATGGTGGATGTGTTTGATACCTAGCATCACCATCTAGAAGGAGCAGCTCATAAGTTACTATGTATGGAGATCACAAGAACTTAGAGTATTTTATGACCCCCTGCATTCTCAATAGAAGAAAATCTTGATGGAGTAACTTTCAATCCAGATTCAACTTTTTCATCACATACTCTCCACGATGTCAACAATGTCACTCAAATGCCGAGCCCAAAAGATCTTACCTTGCACCCAAGAAAGGTGAAGAGGCCTTTGATAAGCAAGAGTGTGTTTTACTCAAGCCTGAGCATCTCTAGTAAGCAACTATCTCTTCAAGCCATCATGAAGATTCGACCTTGAATCATTTGATCCGTGAGAATCTACCACAAGATGAATTATTTTGTAACGTTAAGCAAAAAGCTCATGAAGGAAAGTCCAAGAGGTAAACAAAGTTCAGGAAAAAGATGGATTACTACTCTAAAATAACCTATTGTATGTCCCTCCAGGTAAGCCCAACATCCAAGTACTTCAACAACATCATGACAACCTTGCAGTAGGGAATTTTGGAGTGAATAAAACAATAGAACGCATATCAAGGGATTTTTGGTGGCCTCAAATGTGGAAGGTAGTAAAAGATTATATCTGAACCTATGACACTTGCAATAGATCTAAGGTACCCTAACATAAACCTCATGGCCTCTTGCAACCTTTATGTATTCCAAAAAGGCCATGGGCTTCATTGTCTATGGATTTCATCACAGATCTACCAAAGTCAGATAAGTATGATGCCATTCTTGTTATTGTGGATAGATTTACAAAGATGGCATACTTTATTCCAACTACCATGGCAATCACATGTGAAGCCATTGCTAGGATTTTTCTCAGATACATCTTTAGGCTTCATGGATTGCCTAATCATATTGTTAGTGATCGAAGTCCACAGTTCATATACAACTTCTAGAACAGTCTTTGCAAGCTCCTTGGTGTTCAAGTTAAACTATCTACAACAAATCATCCACAGACTGATGGACAAATAGAACGGGTGAATCAATTTCTAGAGCAATAACTCCGTTGCACCAGCAACTATCACCAAAATTATTGCTTTGAGTTGCTACCCTTTGCAAAGTTTGCTTATAACAATAGTGTTCATGCATCTACTAAGCAAACTCTCTTCTTCGCAAATTATGGACAACATCTAAGGATGGATATACAACTCTCAAATCATGTCAAGAACCTAGCTACCAGAGATAAGGCCTAGTACCTCATGGAAATTCACAAAGAACTCTAGGAAGAGATCCATAAAGCTTAAGAATATTATCAGTTCTAGCAGATCAACATCATGTTCAAAATCCATCATATCAAATTAGGGATAGAGTATGGTTACTCAAAAAAAATTTGCAAACTTCAAGGCCTTGTGCAAAGTTAGATCATCAAAGGTTTGGTCCATTCATCATCTTGGCCAAGATTAATCTAGTCACCTTCAAGCTCCAGCTACCAAGTACCATGAGAATACATCTATTTTCCATGTGTCCATGTTGGAACCATATCATATTTCACCATTGAGGGGGGAGAGACCAAGTCCTTCGCCACCTATTGAGATTGATGATCATGAAGAATTCAAGGTCGAGCATGTCTTAGATTCAAGAATATCCCGAGGAAGATTGGAGTATCTTGTTCATTGGAAAGGGTATGACATCTGTGATCGCACTTGGGAACTTGTCGAAAACCTTTAGAGAGCACCAATCAAGGTTCGATAATTTCATAAGAAGAATCCAATGAAGCCAAGACCAAAGATCATGACCGCTCCTTGTGGAACTCCTTGCTTGAGGATGAGGTGATATCATGGACAAGGAAACCATCCTGGTCCATGTGGCTTCTAAATCTCATGATTGGTTCAAAATTTGGGGAAACCAATGCTTCCATTGTGGCCAAAACCTGCCAAAATCCTAAGATCGACTGTCTTCTAGCTTGATACTGACATCTAGAGATCATGCTTCGAATTCATAACATCATCAATTTGCAACCACCCCTAAATCGCCTTTGGAAAATATATATAAGGAGGTGTTGGCCACATTCATAATCACTCTTACCAATACCACTCTTGGGAGCTCAAGGAGTCATGACCGCCAAGTAAGTACTCTCCAAGTTCCAGTTCCAGTTCTTGTCTTGTTCCTTGTTCCAGTATTGTGTAGTCTGGTTCTTGGACATCTTGCCTTGTCCTCTCAGTTGTAATCTCGTAGTACAAGATCATGTCGAGTTCTTTCTTGTATCTCGTTCATCTCCCAGAAGGGAGTTCTTGTAGTCCAGATATCTTGTTTCATACTTATGGTCTCGGGTTATGGGGTCTCCTATATCATCTCTAATGGACTTATTCATACATATCAGTCCCCGATTGTGGGATGTCTTGTACCGGTCACATGTTCTTGTATCATTTTCTCATCGTGGGTGTTCTTGTAATCATAAGTGTATTTATGAGATTTTGTCTTCTGTAGTTAGAGAGCACAATCTAGTGCTCCCCTGACAATAGGTACAAAAGTGACCTCATGGAGCTCTAAGGAGAAACCCACTATTGCTCTTTCATCCACAGAGGTTGAGTACAAAGGTTTAGCAATGGCTATATGTGATCTATTATTGCTTAAGAAGCTACTTAAGGACTTGAAAGAGGAATTGGAGGAGTTTCCTCTTTATGGAAACATTTCAAGCATCTACCTATCTAACAATCCCATGTTTCATGCAAGGACCAAGCACATAGAGGTTCATTACCACTTCACTAGGAAAAGGTGATGGCAAAGGAACTAAATATAAGGTATGTGAACATTAAAGTGCAAGTTGAAGACATGATGAAAAAGTTTCTTGAAGGTACAAATCTTGGATGGTTCAAAGAAGCAATCAACATAAGAGACATATGATGAAGCAATGAAGGAAAAAGACCTGAGCTTGAGGGAGAGTGTTGAAAGTTTTGTATTTCAAGCTCAAGATAATGGGAACATGCCCAAATTCAGCCTTCCACATTATCCACAATCAAAGGAGGATGATTTCCATGAGCTGGAGGCATCAAATAATGTCTATAATGGAAAGAAACTCATTAGAGAAGATTTAGGTCACCTCTTGATGTGATTGGACCTCACTTTTTGACATGTATATGCTTTTGATTGGTTAAAGATGTTAGTATGTGGTCTATAAAACCTATAATGAGTTGTATTATGACTTAGAGTCGTGTAAATATGTTCACAAGCTGCCCTTTTGATTAAGCACATGCCCTACTATCTATTCTCTACATATTTTGCAAAAAAAATCACTTTTACATACTTTATGTCTCTAGATGATCATCATCCACCCCCTAATATTATAATTATTGTTTCTCCTTCATCTAGAATATTGTTTCTCCTTCATCTAGAATGCATTTTCAATTATGTTTGTCTCGTTGGAGAGAATATAAGTTATAAGTTAAGTGGTGTAAGTTTCGAGATCATTGCTTGCACATTCTTAGAGAAATGTCTAGAATAGCATTTTTGTAGTTAGCTAATACTCTGTCAATAGATCAAGTTGTTTGTTTTGATTCAGCTAGTTAAGGCTCATCTAGTGTTCAAATGAAAATATTTTACACTCATTGGAAAGCTCATAAATTCTACTCTTGGGTTGCAAAATTTCATTTTCATTCTTTGCATGTAATTTGATAAATTTAGAAAATATAGAGCCTATCTCTGAAAAAATTTAGGATCCTAGGAGGGTTCATTTGCTTTCGTTGTGCACGTAAGAGTGTTTATCCTCCAACTGTATGGCAGGCCCTTGGGAGAATCATATTGCTACAAGGATAAATAAATTAGAAGTTGGTGCTATTGGATGAAGCGAGGGGTTTTTCCTCAACACTATGGAATGCTATAAGAGATGAGATCCTCTTGAAGATCAAGAAAGAGTTGTGCTGCCAACTTTGGTAGCCCTCCTAAAGAATGGTCGATCAAAAAATCTCTTTTCCTTTTAGGCAAAAGAATTTCCAATTCTAAGAAGCCCCCACCTTTTAGAAATCATAGAGTGTTTTTCCTTGAGAGCAACAAATTGAAGGCAAGTGCCCCCCCCCCCCCCATAGGTTGAGGAAAGGGTTATCAACCTTCTTTGTAATGTCTTCTAGCAAGTTTTAAGCAACCCCTACTTTGTGGGATTCAGAGAGGTCCCATGGGTTATGAGACATCAAACTGAATATAAGGTTGAGTTATGTATAAGTAAATCAAACGTCCAACAACCTTCTGATAGAGAACAATATCAAGTGCATCTCTAGCATCATGAAGACTCAACCTTAACCTTTTACCCTAGGAGTGGTAATAGGTTTGTAATCTTGAAGGCCAAAATGTTATAGTGTGTCAATGTATTTTGTTTGACACAAAGATATTCCCCCATAAAATTGCATAGATTGAACACCCAAACAATGATGCAAATGCCTTAAATATAAAATCTCAAAGATGCAAATCATACTTAAATGCACCATTATGCTTCTCATTAGGTCCAGTGAGCAACATATCATCAACGTATACAACAATGATGAGAAGTACATCAAAGGTCTCGACATACTTGCCCTGAGTCACCTTGATCTAGAGCGTTCATTTAAGGGAGATTCGGTTGCCCCTAATCATGCCTCAAAGCCAAGGTGAGGTCACCTTCCTTGCATAGTCTCACTCCAATCAAATCATAGTCACCCTTGTACCTTCCCAAGGTGAATTATTTACCCCACCATCATCTAGGAAAGTTCGTCGCCCAAGTCCAACCCCTCATTGAGTAGTTTCCTTCAAGTTCCCTCCATGAGAGAGTGGGGATTATACATAGGAGGTGGTGGAGGCACCCATGAAGAGAGTCGCAAGGATTATGGAACTCCATATCACGTGAATGGTACTACTTGTGATAGCCTATGCCTAGTACTACTTGTGATAGCCCATGCCAAATATGGCTTGAGCCTTCTTTATCCATGTGATTTGTAGGCCATGGCTATTGGGTTCGTAGGGCAAGGGGTCACCCCAAGGTTGGCCCCCAAGTCCCTAGGGTGAGGGGTCACCCTAAAGGTGGCCCCATGCCTCTTAGGGAGAGGGTTTTTCCCAAGGGTGTCCCTCAAGACCATAGGGCAAGGGGTCACCTCAAAGTGGCCCTCAAACCCATAGGGCGAGGGGTCATCCCAAGGTGACCCTCAAGTGCTTCCTATGATACAATGCATGTGAGCCCAAACTTCATACACAAAAGTGTTGTCAATGATTCCATCTCATTCTATTTTTTGGGAGGGCTTGTGGCCATGAGTTGTGATGGTTGAAAGCCAATTTACATAGTAGCCTGATCAAAATCTTCTTGGAGCTTTCTATCTCCTCACTTGCTCTGGGATAATAGACACATGCCTTTTTGTGCAAATCTTCTACTTGGCAAAAATGAATTGCAAAAAATGATTTACAAAATCTATATCCCTATCAGTAGTAACTTCTAGTGGGCACCAAATCACAAGAGAATCTATTTGTACATAAACTTGTCCACTATCCTTGCAGTGCAATCAAAAGTAGCCTTAGCTTCTACCCATTTAGTGGAATGCCATATGGCCATGAAAATATACTTTTTCCTTCCAGGTTGACCCATTTGACTGACGGGTCCAATGAAATTGAGGCTCCACCATTCAAAAGGTTTCCACCCAGTTGAAATGACTAATGGTTGAAAATTTAGCCTTGTTGGCCTAGGAGCACATCTTTGATAAATATCACATTCTTTGGCAAATATGATAGCATCCTTGTAAATATAAGGCCACCATAATCCTTTTTGGATGATTTGTGCACCAAGTCCTCTCCCTTGAGATCCACTTCACTTTGCACTGCTTCAAGCAAAAAATTTACTTCCTCTAAATAAATACATTTATGCAAAATACAATCTGAGAAATATTTATACCACTAAACATTTATGAGTGAAAATACTCTTTTTAATAGGAATTTTCTCTTCTCTAATGGAGTCATGCTCACAAGGATTTCTTGAAAAGTCAGAAATTGCAATATTTGATCATACCAATCGATTTGAGCTACCACAAGAAAGAGATTAATATCTACGAGCTCATCATTAATTTGTGTTGGCCTTTCACTCATGTTTGTCCCTGACACCTGATCTACCATATGATGCTCCTTTGCTAGCTTGATGTGGATTTCAGAAACATATTCTTGAAAGAGTAGTAGCCACCACCAAACCATTCCAACTACTCTAGGCATATTGATTAAATAATTTAGTGATTGATGGTCTGATATGACAATAAAATTTAGGCGTAGAAGATAGTTCCAAAACTTTTCTAGAGCAAATTCAATATCCAAACCCTCTCTTTATGTAGTACTATAATTTATCTTCACTTTTGTAAGGTTCTCATTTGGAATGTTCTCAAATTCATATGCTAGCAAGTAGGCATGTATCTTTTCATACCAAGACTTTCTCAACCTGCATGCTTTGTTTTCATGCCCTTTTGCACAAAAACATGGGGCTAAAAAACTTCTTCATGTAAATCATAACAAAAAAATGTAGTTTTAGTGTGCAATTGATACATTCTTGTATACCCATTTAGTGTCAAAGGCCTTTTTACTTGAAGGATACTCACATAAAAATGAAGTACCATTCTTCATAATAGCATCATATTTGAATTGCATAGGAATCATCCAATTTTCTAAGTTCTATGCTTCATCAAAAGAAAAAAACTTAATTTCATCAAAAAGACTAGAAACAACCATTGTATAGCAATGTGATGCAACAAAAGCATTCTGAGATCCTGAAGAAGTATGGTATGACAAAGTTGCATCTAACTTGCAGCATGTCAAAGTATGCATAGCCACTTAGGCATAGGTGTTTTCTCTTCTATGTCAACTCTCTTATCAATAATTGCTTCATATAAATAGCCATAGCAAATAGAATGATCGACATTATTATCTGAAAACATATAAAGGCTATGAAATTTCCTCACTAGGAGTAACATTTGATTGTCCACCTATAGAAGGATGTAGCAAAGTCATACACAACCATTGAGCTAATTGATGTATCCTTGATAGATGAAAGAGTTGAATTACCTCTTCCACAAAGAAAACATTATGGCGACCAAAATTTTGCAGATTATATACACAACAACCTTTTCTTTCATAATTGTAACCAATAAAAATACATTTCACTACCTTGTCATCCAATTTTCATGTTGTTCTCTAGGAACTAATGCAAATTCTAGACAACCAAAAGCACACATATGAGCAAAAAATGACTTGCGACCATGACAATCCTCATATGGAGTGATAGACAGGAATGCTTTGGTGTGTTACCTTTTAAGTACATATGTTGCACACATCTAGAAGCTATGTGGTAAATCTTGACTTCTGACCATATACCTTACTATTTTTCATGAGAAACCTATTGCTCCACTCAAAAAATCCATCTTTTTTTAAGGTGTATATGGTACTCTACATTGATGTTTTATCCTATTCTTAGCTAGAAATGCATTAAAATCAGAAGAAATATACTTCACCCTCAATCAGACGGTAGGGTTCTATCTGTGTATGTGTGTGTGTCTCTCTACGTGTGTGTGTGTCTATGTGTGTATATGTATGTGTGTGTGTGTATGCATGTAAGCATGTATGTATGCATATGCATGTGCATGTGTATGTGTGTGTGTGTGTGAATCTGTGTATATGTGTGTGTGTCTATGTGTGTAAGTGTGTGTGTGCATGTGTCTATGTTTGTATGTCTGTGTGTATGCATGTGTATGTGTGTGTGTCTATAAATCTATGTGTATATGTGTGTATGTTTCTATGTGTGTGTATGTGTCTATGTGTGCGTAAGTGTCTATGTGTGTATGTGTATGCATGTATCTATGCATATGCATGTGCATTATGTATGTATATCTATGCATGTGTGTGTATGTGTGTGTATGCATGTAAGTATCTATGTATGCATATGCATATGCATATGTATGCATGTATGTGTATGTGTGTATGTCTCTTTACGTGTGTGTGTATGCATATATATGTGTGTATGTGTGTGTGTCTCTCTCTCTCTCTATGTGTGTGTGTGTCTATGTGTGTGTATGTGTGTGTATGCATGTAAGCATGTATGTATGCATATGCATGTGCATTATGTATGCATATGTATGCATGTGTGTGTATGTGTGTGTATGCACGTAAGTATTGATGGAGAGTGTTAATCTCCAAAAGAACAAGCTACTCTTGAAATTAGAGCACCTCTATATCAAGAGTAACTCAAAACCTTTACCAATTTGGAGGATTAATGATCAATTATCAAAATCTTGAACAAATTGTGAAGAAGATGACTACACAGAAAGTCTGCTGCACACAACTCTTTCATTGACTTATCAAATGTGTAAAGTTTCTTATAAAACTTTGCACAAGGTGTTGTCTATAGTTTGCACACCTTCTTCAAGTTAAATTTTTATCTAAGGACTCAGTAGATCTTGAGAAATGATCTCATCAAGTCACCTATGTCTAAAATTGTTCTTCTAAGAAGTCGATTCAGACACTTGTAACTTCTAACACTTGGTTCTCTCAAACTAGAACCCGTTTATGCAAATGCTGTTAGCATAGATCGCTTACCTTCCAACTTAGATTTTGACTCCTCATTTGTGCAAAAGTTTAAACTCTGCACTGAGAAATGATCAATCTTTGACCATCGAGTTTGCGCCTGTTTCAAAAGATAGTCAACACTTCTTCACATATGAATGTTCCTACTCATAATTCTCACAGCCTGTTAATAATTAGGCTCTCAAAATTTAACCATAGACTCATTGACTATGGAATTACATGTCTACAAAAGGATTCTTGAAATGATCAAGCACAGAAGGAGAATGCACAGAAACATCGGGCACAATTTTTCTTCATTACTAGAAAACTTTACATCTGGATGAGAGAGCTAATCTTCACACTTCTCAAGTATCTAATCACTTCTAATTCTTCTAATATTTTTTACTCTACACTCTCTTCCTTTTTTCCCCAACATTTTCCCTTGTATATATAGTCAAATATTTACAAGCTCATAACTAATCAAAAGTATATGTGAGCTTTCTCTAAATTAATGTACATATGTGTACACATCTTCATCTTTTGGATATGCACTTCCTTCATGCTTCATAACTTGATCTTTCCTTCAGTTCTTGACTTCAATTCTTCATCAAAACTTCAATTGTTGATTGCCTTGCACCAACAACTCCCCCTCAATCATCAATTGAGGTTTTCTCCAACTTTTTTATTCCTACCATGTCTTTGAATCTCTATAACTTTGATCCATCCAAGCTTTTGGTTAGCATATCAGCTATCTGAAATTTTGTTGAAGTATGTATAACTTCAATTTCTTTATCCATCACCTTCTCTCTTAGGAAATGATACTGAATCTCAATGTGTTTTGTCCTCGCATGAAAAACAGGATTAGCAGCTAAATACAATGAACTCATGTTATCTCCATGAATAGTGGGTATACTCTGAATGATGTCAAAACTCTTCATAAGAGTCTTAAGCCATATCACTTCTTTTGCAGCTTCAACCATACCTTTGTACTCAACCTTTGTGGATGATAAAAAAACTGTGTGTTGCTTCTTTGAACACCAAGAGATTAACTTATCTCCCACATAACACAAGTATCCATATGTTGATCTCCTATTATCAGGATTACCTGCCCAATCTGTATCACTATATATCTTGATGTTTGTATCTGATGTAAAACCATAATAAAAACCTTCTTTGAGTGTACCTTTAATGTACCTCAACACTCTTTGTCCTGCAACCCAATGTTCTTTCCTACGACAATGCATGAATTGATACAATAATCCAACTGCATATGACAAATCAGGCCTTGTTAATGTAGCATTAATAAAGCTACCCACCAAACTCTGATAAAGCTTTATGTCCTTGAAATCTTCTCCTCCATATCTGCTCAATTTGTGATTCACCTCCATTGGAGTAGGTGCTACCTTGCAATCATCCATTTTAAACTTGATCAACAAGTTCTTCAAGTACCTTTCTTGAGTTACATACACTCCATGTTGAGTGTATGAGATCTCCATGCCCAAGAAATATGACAAGTCTCCCAAGTCACTAATCTTGAACTCTTTTTCCATTTGCTTCTTTAGGCTCTGAATACCTTTCTCGTCTGTACCTGTAAGAATTATATCATCAACATATATGCACATATAAATGAACCCATCATCACTTGCTTTAACAAGCAAGCTACTATGTGCTTTAGGTACTTGGAAACCAAGTTCTTTCAAGAACTTCACAAGTCTATAATTCCATGCCCTTGGGGCTTGCTTCAAACCATACAAATCTCTCTTGAGCTTACATACATGATCTGGATACCTTTCATTTCTGAATCCTTGTGGTTGCTCCATGAAAACATCATCTGAAATATAACCATTTAAAAAAGCATTCTTCACATCTAACTGACATAATTTCCAACCTTTACATGCAGCAATGGCTATGAGTGTCCTGATAGTTGTCATCTTTGCCACAGGACTATAAGTCTCATCATAATCTATACCATGTGTTTGAGCAAAACCTTTCACAACAAGTCTAGCTTTATATCTAGACACACTTCTACCTGCAAACCTCTTTGTCTTGTAGACCCATTTGCATCCAATAATCTTTTGACTATTTGGTTTAGGAACCAAATCCCATGTCTCATTCTCCATCAATGCATCATACTCTTCCTGCATAGCTTTCTCCCAATTTTCCTTACCTTCTGCCTCTTCATATGTAGAAGGGTCTTCATCTGCCTTTATCATATAAGCATAATCTGTGGTAGCCAAAAAAGAAGTGTCATAGCTATACCTTGTAGGTTGCCATTTGTGTCTCGATGACCTTCTGAGTTCTCCACTTCATGAGGTTCCTGGTTCATCACATTCTGGATCAAACCTTGGCACTTCTTCAACTTCAACCTGCACTTCATTATTCTCCTCTTCATCAAATATCTGAACCTTTGATTTACCTTTCTTTTGATTCACAACTTCTTCATCACTTGCATAAATATTGATTGTACTTGCATACCAAGTACCTTGCTCATCAAATGTAACATCCTTTGATACAAGGAATTGTTTTGTGGATGGACTCCACAACCTATATCCCATCTGCTTATCATCATATCCAATGAACACATACTTTTCAGCTTTAGGTTCCAATTTGTGCCTTAATTGAGATGGCACATATGCATATGCCAAACATCCAAATACTTTGCAATGATCTAGAGTAGGTCTCTTACCCCACCGTGCTTCATATGGTGTCATACCCTACAAAGCTTTACATGGTAACCTATTGACCAAATATGTGCTGTATTTACAGCCTTAGCCCACAAATAATTTGGGCAATTTTTCTCCTTCATCATGGATCTTGCAAACCGAACAAGAGTTCTATTGCTCCTTTTTGCTACACCATTTTGTTGAGGAGAGTACCTGCAAGTAATTTCTCTTTTTATACCTGCATTCCACAAGTAATCACTAAACTCATTAGGAGAAATACTCTCCTCCTCCATCTGATCTTAGTCTCTTCAACTTATGACTTGTAATTCTCTCTGCATACACATGATAATGTTTGAATGTATTGAATACCTATGACTTATCTTTGATCACATAGATAGTGATCCATCTGGTAGCATCATCAACATGAATCACAACCATTTATACTGAAATCCTTTGAGGGTCCCCACACATCTGTGTGTACCAATTCAAGCTTCTCTGAATACATAAAACTATGCTTGGAATAAGATTGCTTATGAGCCTTACCTAATTGACATGCCTCACATCTGTATGTCATATGTTGACCTGCACCATTAGGCAATCCAAGCACTGAACCATTGTTAACCATATCTTTAATACCTCTTTCATTGGAATGTCCAAGCCTTTTGTGCCAAAGATCTAACTTAGAGATCTTATGTACAAGGCATGACCAATGTTACCTTGAATCTTCAATGTGAACAATCTTCCTTCTTTCTTCCCTGAAACAATTTGTTTATACCCATTGCTAGGGTCTTCCACAAACACTCCTGCATTAGTGAACCTAACTTCATAACCTTTTTCAACAATTTGTCCTACACTTATCAAATTCTTTGGAATTGTAGGAACATACAAGACCTTATTCAGAAGAGTACTTCCATCCTTGGCCTTCAATGATCCAATTGACTTCACATTATGCTTTGTATTATCACCTTTCTGAACTACATGATTAGTTACCTTATTCTCCAAATCAGTCATCAAAGCTATGTTGCCACTTAGGTGATTGCTACACCCTCAGTCAATGCAGAAGACTCTTTGGTCTTCACTTTGCCTTTCACAAGTTGCATTCATTATCAATGTTAAATCCTCCTTTTGATCTGAAGCATAATTGTAGTAGGTATTGTTGTATTGTTGAATTTGGAATCCTCTACCTGCATTTCTTCCAAAATAACCTCTACTACCTCTACCTCTGAAATTAGCTCTCTGATTTCTGCCACCTCTTCCTCTTGAATTAAAATTCTGATTATATACACCATTGTTCTGAGTATTATGCCAACAATCATTAGCTAAGTGATTTGTCTTACCACAAATCCAGCAAGCTTTGACTCCATCTTTATTACTCCTGCCTCTTCCTCTACCTTTGCCACCTCCTCTTCCTCTACTTTTGCCACCTCCTCTTCCTCTTAGGAAGTTAGCTTGGCTAGTTGTAGCTTCATCTTCATTTGCTTGTTGCTTCCCTTTGATATTCTTCTTCTTATCCTTTGAATACATGGCATGACCTTCACTTTTAACAAGTTCACCTTTGACATCCTGCTCAAAGGTTAGCATATGACCTAGCAATTGATTTAAATCAGGAGTAAAACAATCTAGTGATAATTCACTAGACAAAATGAATGGCCTCCATTTGTCATCACCTCTCAAACCTGTGAGGATTTGTCTTACGAATTTATCCTCCTCAATGTCCTCATCAACTGCTCCTAATGCATCTGCAATGTCCTTCATTCTTGTTACATAATCTGAGATAGATTGAGAGGCCTTCTTCTTGAATGTGGTAAATTCTGCCCACAAGGATGCCTTCCTTGACTTTGTGGTGTTTTGGAAATGCTCCTCCAAAGCATTCCATATATCACTTGCACTTCAAGACCTCTAATATGAGGTAGCAAGTTGTCATTAACTCCCATATAGATAATGCTCCTAGCTTGAGCATCTCTCTTCATCCAAGTCTTAAAATTCGATAATTCATCCCTAGTTGGAACACTAGGATCTTTGAACTGAGGCTTTTGTTCTTCACCTGTAATATAACCTATCAAATCTTTGCTCTTAAGATGAGCTTCCATCCTCATTGACCATGCTGGATAGTTCTCTCTATTCAACTTCTCTATTTGAAGAGAATCTCATCCTTTCTTCACTTGTGTATTGAATTCTTCAAACTTTATGAGTAATAGATATACCTTTACTTCGAATGAAGTTCCTTTTGACCTTCTTGATAACTTCTGGTCTCCTTCTCAAGATTTGCTTTCAAGCTTTCACCTTTTGAGCCTTCAAGTGTTAAATTCTTTACAACTACAGCAGTCGGGGTCCTCCTTTCTTCAATTTTGATGCTTCCTACTCTGATACCACTGATGGAGAGTGTTAATCTCCAAAAGAACAAGCTACTCTTGAAATTAGAGCACCTCTATATCAAGAGTAACTCAAAACCTTTAACAATTTGGAGGATTAATAATCAATTATCAAAATCTTGAACAAACTGTGAAGAAGATGACTACACAAAAAGTCTGCTACACACAACTCTTTCATTGAATTATCAAATGTGTAAAGTTTTTTTATAAAACTTTGCACAAGCTGTCAGCTATAGTCTTCACACCTTCTCCAAGTTAAATCTTTTCAAAAGACTCAGTAGATCTTGAGAAATGATCTCATCAAGTCACCTATTTTTAAAACTGTTCTTCTGAGAAGTCAATTCAGACACCTGTAACTTCTAACACTTGGTTCTCTCAAACTAGAACCCATTTATGCAAATGCTTTTAGCCATAGATGGATTACCTTCCAACTTAGATTTTGACTCCTCATTTGTGCAAAACTTTAAACTCTGCACTAAGAAATGATCAAATCTTTGACCATCGAGTTTGCGCCTCTTTCAGAAGACAGTCAACACTTCTTCACATATGAATGTTCCTTTGTAGCTGTAGGCCCTTCTTGAAGTCGAGCCTGGTAGGCTTTGAGCATCATGTCCAAGCCTTCTGGGGTTGGATGTGCAAGAACAGACCCTGGTTGCGGCCTTTTTACAATGGGTGGTGGGGTGGGATGAGATGGAGTGGATGGAGTTTCGGCATGCAAGGGGTTTTGAGATGCAATGTCTTCTATTTTTGTTTTTGCATCTTTCAAGCTTTCTTCTAGTTCCGATAAATTTTTATTCCACTTGCGATTGGCTTTCTCCCTGGTATCCTTCCATGTTCTTGTTTTCCTCTTACTAGGTTCTCCTGATTCACTCGACTCTGATTGCTCTACTGGTTTATCCTATGTTAAGGCTTGTGCTCTAGTGACCACTTGTATAGGAGCCACATTACTGCTACTTGAACTTGAATCCGCCACTAAGCCTACCACATTAATGGGTGTAATCTTGGGTGCACTGGAGGGGTTTCTTGGACAATCTCTGGGGAGATGGTCTTTGCCACATTCAGGAAAGGCTTGTATTGTGATAGCTTGATCTTGACTCGGAGATGGTGGGTGGGGACAATCACAAATGAAATGATCACCTTGACATCTAAAACAAGATCCTCTAGGGGCTTGTGGTCTCATTTGTCTCAATTGGGGCCTAGGTTTAGGATTTGTGTACATGACATTGGAGTATTTTGGCTCCCAATTTTGCTCCATAGGTGGTGCCTCATATTGATACGAGTAAATCTCACTATGCTCAGGCGACTTAGTGTAATAAGCATGTAGACTACCTTCATGGGAGTAGTCTGAACTATGAGCATGAGAGTCATTATCTGGTATCAATGGGGTTAGTGGCACCAATGCTCTATTTGGATTTTCCTCTCCCACAGCATACTTGACTGGAATCATGTTGGCAAGAGCTGGTGGTTGGTTTCCCAAGACTGGCTGTGGCCTATATTGTGCTTGATATTGCTGTTGTGGTCGATAATACGGCTGTTGGTATTGGTTCTGATACCTACCTTGTTGGTAAGGTTGCTGATAAGTTTGTCTAACCGCCTGCCTATTGTAGGGACAATCTTGAGCCGTGTGGTTTGTGTATTTTCTCTCAATAGTGCAATATGGAGCATTCCTTTCTCTAATGTTTTGGTTTTGCATTGGGCATACATTAGCCATGTGGTCCCCTCCGCAGGTATAACATCAGTTCAATGAGGTGACTCTTTGTGTTTGTCTATTTTGGACTCCTAGCTTCTTGGCAACTTGCTAAGCTATCTCATCTATTTCCGTGGAGATTTTTGAAGTATGACTAGTAGAACTATCAGAATCCTTATAGAGTTTGGACAATCCTAACTCCTCACCCAAGTTATCTTCTATGTCAATGCACGTTCACACACACTCTTCTATGGATCTGGGCTCTTTCAAGAACACATATGATCTCAACTTTGTGCTCAGTAAGCCATCTAAGAACAAAGCCACTTGTTTGGCTTGTGTGGGTAACTCTGGAGCAGGGCATCTTTCTAGGTATTGTCTAAACCTTCTACCTGCTAGTCGCACTGTTTCTTGGGGTGTCTGCTTGAAACTGTGGATCAAAGATGATGTGTTATGCATGATACCACTCTTGGAAAATTCTACAATGAATTCGTCTAGCACCTGACCTATATCGTGATAGTTGCGACTACTCAGTGGTTGAAACCAAGCTAAGGCAGTGCCCTTAAGAGTCAAACCAAATGCTTCATACTCAGTGAACAAATCCTCAACCTATTCAGCTCTTAACACTTGTTTGAACTCGGCCACATGATCATAAGGATCTCTTGTCCCGGCAAAATAATTTTTCATTGCCTTGATCACTTGAGTGGGTCTAAGGGTTCTTGTGTGCTCTCGGGGTCTAGGCAATGGAAAATCCTGTTCATCTCTTTGTTGCCTATGTGCTTGATGTCTCTCTCTTTCAGGTCTTTCATTTTCAACTCCTGATCTATTCCTACCCACAGGGTGTGCAAAACTTACCTCAGGTCTCTCTCTATTTCTTTCTCTCTGGGCTTCATGAGCTTGGGATGATCCTACTCCTTGGAGGCCATGGGAAACATTGGATCTTGGTGGAGGGAAAATCAATTCACTCTTCCAAGTATATGCATGTCTATCATGTTCTCTTACCAAGAATATCTTCTCTGATGTGTTATCCACGTAGACAACTTTGCTTGGTATCTCAGGATCTTTGAATTCATAGATGATGACTATGCCCAGTTGGCTAGGTTGATTTGGCTTGAATCTCCAAAAGGCTTCCTTTGTTTCTCTATTCAAGAATAGTTCTATGCTTTTGTTGTCTTGAGGGATCCAATCTGGAGTGATCACTCTAGTCAAAACTGACTTACCTCTAGGAGTCTGGGGTCCTTGTTCTACATTCCCTTGTTCTAGGTCTCCTATCTCATTCTCATGAATGATATTTCCAAACTCATCGGTCCTATCCAGTAGGTTGGTGACCACATACATGGTTCCTTCCTTATCAATGTATGAACCCTCTTCGAACTTGACCACCGGGTGTTCAAGTCCAAAGGGTTGATCTGGATTTTTGAGTTGGACCACTGATCGCCTCAGGCCATCCTCATAGATGCGAGCACCTAATCGGTTGGTTTGAATATATTCCAATTGTGTCTTATAGGGACCTTCTGGTGTTTGTAGATGGGCAGTTCCTGGGCCACCTGTAGGTTTCCCCATGCTAAAAGACATTTCTGAGTCACTTGTGTTAGAGTTTAGTACGTAAGGACAACCACTTAGTTGTTGTGCCCAAGACTTAGCTGTAAGGTTGACACTAGACTGAGAAGATCTAATGCTTTGTCTATCCTTGCCTAGGTGTCTACCAGATCTCATGTTCATAAGCTTTGTCTTCTAGTCCCAAAATTCCCCTTTGTATTGCTCAAAATTCCTTGGAGCCCCCTAGGTTTCCTAGTCCCACTTGAGGGTCAACTTCAAATTATCCTATCTGAAAATCAATGCGTTATTCTTATAAAAAACTATTGAGGCCGTATAGG
This sequence comes from Ceratopteris richardii, assembly GCA_020310875.1. NCBI lineage: Eukaryota > Viridiplantae > Streptophyta > Polypodiopsida > Polypodiales > Pteridaceae > Ceratopteris > Ceratopteris richardii. The sequence goes on from CM035434.1 coordinate 93,426,909, forward strand.
ATTCAAAACGAGCTTTCCAACGAGCTATAGAGCTCAAAAAATGGACTTTGGATGAAACGTTATGTCAAATCAGGCTCCTGGGGGTCAAAACAGAGAAACAGGACCTTTTAGAAAAAATCGGGATCTTGTGAAATCAAGAGAATCGCGATCCTGTGAAATTAGAGAATCGCGATCCTATGAAACCAAGAGAATCGCGATCCTATGAAACCAAGAGAATCGCGATGCTATGAAATTAGAGAATCGTGATGCTATGAAATCAGAGAATCGCGATGCTATGAAACCAAGAGAATCGCGATGCTATGAAATCAGAGAATCGCGATGCTATGAAACCAAGAGAATCGCGATCCTGTGAAACCAAGAGAATCACGATTCTGTGAAACCAAGAGAATCACGATGCTATGAAACCAAGAGAATCCCGATGCTGTGAAATCAAGAGAATCGCGATCTTGTGAATCTCAAGAGAATCGCAATGCTGTGAAATCAGAGAATCGCGATCCTGTGAATCTCAAGAGAATCGCGATGCTGTGAAATTAGAGAATCGCGATGCTATGAAATTAGAGAATCGTGTTTTTAGAGAATCGCGATCGCCAATAGAAAATCGTGTTTTTAGAGAATCGCGATTGCCAATAGAGAATCGTGTTTTTGAGAATCGCGATTGCCAATAGAGAATCGTGTTTTTGAGAATCACAATTTTGTCTCAGAGAATTGTGTTTGATCACAATCGTGTTTTTGGCTGAAAATCGTGATCTGTGAGAATCGTGATTTTGAGCACAACCAGAGCATCGCGATTCTGAGAATGACCACAGAATCGTGTTTCTATCAGCAAACTTTTAGGCGGGAAATAGAAAATCGCGATTTTCAAAAAAAATTTGAATTTTTCATAGAATCGCGATTTTCATCATAGAATCGTGTTTTTTGGCAAGAAATTCAAATTTCTGAGCGCCAAGCAATGGCGAGCTCTGTATGTGTAGAAAATCATGAAAAAACACAAGCGCTTGCTCTCTCTTGCACTTCCTAGCTCCTCCTCGCACAATAATGCATGAAAGATGGTATGAAAATGGTGAAAAAGCACTAAAAAACAAGAAATTTCTATGAAGAAGAAGATGGAGATGGTGATGATGATGAAGATGAAGAAGAAAAATTAGAAAATGAACAAAAACGATAGTTTTTTAACCTTCCAACGTCGCAAATCTACGATCTTACCATCACAACGCTCGTCCTCGAAGCTCTCTCCCCAGCAATGGCACCAAAATTTGGTGTAGCTCAAGCGTAAGCACCACCTCATTTACTTGTCAATCCGCGGAGACGTGAGGACCGGTATGAAGACCACGAGAAAGTGAAGGCACAAGTGCGTGAGTGAAAGCACACAAACATGCACACACATACACACACGCGCACAAGGTAAGATCAAAGAGAGGAACAATGGAAAGCTTCGATTGCAAAAGAGTTCTCTTACAAAGCTCTATTCTCTAACAAGCTAACCTAAAAAATGGGCTGTCTAGCTCTTTTTATAGTTTTTTGACTAGTTTTGGCCCTGTCCAGACCTAGTGTCCGGCCTAGTTAAAAATTAGGTTCCAAGGCTTATTTGAGGGCTCAAACGGAGTCTAAAAATTATGACAACTGGTAGGATGATAGTTCCAATACTCCTCAAAGCTCAAGGACTCCTCGACTTGAACAAAATGGAGTTACAAAAATAGAAAATGGTATTTACAATGGTTTTTAGTGATGAAAATCACTATTTTTATAGGGATTTCTTATGAAAATTTGACATACACTTCTTGGAGCTCCCTAGTTGATCCTTCTTCTTGTGTGTCCACCTCTTTGATGTGCTCCTGTGCTTTGTTCTTGAACTTCAGCTTCAATAGGCAGCGATGGAACTGAGTTCTCTCTAAGCTCAATAGTAAGCTGATGTACTAGAAAGGTATGCAGATTAATCTGGTTGGAGGTGCTATGGTGATTAACACATTCCTTCTCTCTTGATGCTTTACTTTCTCGCTTATTAGAGACCATAAGACCAAGAGATCTTCAAGTTGGAGAAGATTTGCAGGAACTTCCTCTGGATGGGTGACTCTAACATAAGGGATATCCCCAAAATCAAATGGACTACTTGCATTAGCCAAAATGATCAAGGTGGTTTGGGCATTCTAGACATCAAAGGAATGGCCAATATGTTAGTAGCGAAATGGTTACTTAAAGCATGGAGCAATAGTGATGCCTCTTGGGCCAAGCTTATTTTAGAAAAATGAGTGCTCTTAAGCTTGTGGGTCTCCCGGGGTGGAAGATTCTCGACCTTCTCACTATTTTGTCCTCCCGATTTCCGGTGACTCCCAAAGGCTCAAACTTGATTTGTTCTTTATGAAAGAGTTGGAACAAGGTTAAATAGTTTATCAGAATCAATTGGAAATGGGGGTGTTGGAATGTAGGGTATGCACACATCTTTGATTGTGCATAAGAACCCTCCTTAGATCATCAGAATAACTCTTTTTGTATCTACTTAGAATTTCACATAAAAACACTCTCTTAGGACATTTTTTGATATTTCTCTTATACTAAGGTAGAGAAGACTTGTAAATAACCATCTCTCTTGCACACATGAGAGAACACACATAAAAAACCCATGCCCATATTTCTTGGGATTTGGTGGTTACAAAAGGAATATTTGCCCAAAATTTGGTAGTTACACACATGCTCACTTTTACACTTTTCAAAAGAGCACATGGGGAATAGAGCTTAGCCTATATATAGAAGCTCATTTTTATAAAGAGGGGAGATTTTGGTCGACGTGTTCTCATGTAATATCTCTTATGAATGGAAGAATGCTCTCCTTTACTACAAGGCTATTTACATTTATGTATTGTGTCTTTGTGAGTGTGTGAGAGTGAGGTGTGTGTGTGTGTCTATGCATGTCTCTCCTTCGTGTGAGTAGAGTAGTTTCTTTGCTTGTATTTTACTCATTGACTAGGATCCTTGACTCCCTATTCTCCATGTTTTCAAGCATGTGGCATAGCATGGGGCTGATGGCCAATGGCTTGAACATGTTGGAGGTAGGGGTGGATGAGAGCAGAGTCACTCTTGAGCCTTCCTTCTTGCTTCCATGCAAGGTGGTAAGGGTTTTGGTCTTCTATTACTAAATTCTCAACATTATTTGGCACCGTTGTCGGGGAGATCGACCTTTCATGACTTGGAGAGCTCAAGAATGTGTGGTAAAGTATTGTGTTGCAATTTTTTTTTCTCAATTGCATAGGATTTTTCTTGCATGGCACTTTGACCCTGCCATTGGACCATTTGCTCCCCATTTTCTTGTTTTTGTAGTGTAGTTTCAGTTCATTTTTGTTTGATGCACAAAAACACCCCCTAATCCCCTTTTCTCTCATGTCTACAAATATACACATCTCCATTCGTACATATGGCATCATCTTTCATCTCTGATGTTTCTTGGAATCGGTGTGTGTCTTGGATTGGTTTCAAGAAAATCCAGAAAAAAGGAATAAATCAATTTGGCTTGAAAGCTTTATTTATTGGATCCCTTCATCTCATGTGAACGGGGTAGTTTTCTTACGAGCATTTATGTGTAGGTGTGAGTCATCAAAGTTTGTAAGAAAACAGACATTTTTTGTGCATTTATTGATTGACTAAGCCTCCATTTGGTGGTGATTATGTGTCACCCTCCCTCTGATTGACATTTATGTCGCGATGGTGGGTGGTTGGGGGCAACTTGATCCTCTCCCATGCCTCCCTCAGAGTCATTTTCGGGGTTGAGCATCAGAGGCCCCCCCTTCTGTGTATGTTCGTTGGGGTTGAGCATCGTCCACTTCCCCTTGTGCTTTAGGGTATTTCTTCCTTCGAGTGCTCTGTGGAATCAAACTCTGTTGGGTTGAGCTCCATCGAACTCCCCATCAACATTTACTATCAAAGTCGTGCTTATCAAACTTCCCATCATCACTTGATGCCCGGGTGGAGCTCCACCTTCCTGCTCTGTTCGTGCATCTCCCCGCTCATATCATTCTATCGTGGAAGTGTTGTTCATCATCATGGTGGGTTGTTGAACATTACACTCTGATTTCTTGGGTTTCCCCTTGCATTAGCACCATTGAAGGAGCTCTAAGAGGAGTTGGAGCACCTTTGAGATACACTCTTGCTAAGTTCAGACTGCTTCTCCCCTTCCTCCTTGCTTCTACTATGGAGATATGTGCACCTTGTTCCCTTTTGCTCCCCTGTTACGTATCACTTGTGGGGAAGAGTCGAGCAATCCTTGGATTCCCTGGCAAGCCATTTCCCCTACCTTTTCAGGTGGACTTTTGGTGCCGTGATAGTTCCATCTACAATGGTTGAAGCCCCACTGTTGGGAATCATCCTGGTGGGCATTGACGGGCCAAGCCTTTGCTTCCTTCTCATGTCTGACATCGACTCCTGCTCCTCCTTTGGTCATGCAAATCGAAGGGTTGGCAGGACTCTATGAAGCTCCCTTGCACGATGGAAGGGTTATGTTTTGGTGATGCACATTGTGTGCTAAATAAATGGTGCCCACGATGAACACTCATAGCACATCTGCAAAAATCATCAACTTTGCTCGCTACTGCTTCAGGAAAATAACTATGTCTACAATGCTTCATGTTTTCATTCATTCGTGTTTGCATCAATTCACTTACACTCTGGGATAGATTGATGTGAAGGATTTATGTATCAAAGTTTGTAGACTGTCAATAGCATGCAGTAGCCGAACATCCCGAATTCGATCTTTACCGCCATGCGATGGCGTGAGGGCCACACCTATAGGGGTCCATTTTGCAAAACAAAATTGACTTAGTTTTCTCAATCTGTATCGAAAAGTCCATTTGTGTTGTGTTTGGCTATCCAAATAATACTCTTCTTTTTGTGTTTTTTTTTGCCTTATGATACAAATAACTTCTGTACATAGGCCGGTCTTACCGATTTGACACGCAGAGGCATGCACTTTCTTTCGCTCATAACCTTTGAAGTAGTGAATATGAATGCACTGATGTCACCTAGCAATGTATGTATGATATCTGAATATCATAAGACAAGATTCTGCCTTCCATTTCTCTCAAAACCTTGTTCCTTCCTTCCATTTCTCTCAAAACCTTGTTCCTTCTTTACCTGTGTGTAAAATGCTAACAATTTTCTATTGTGCGCATTGAGATCATACATGAAATCACTACAAGGTGTCATCCAAGCTTTTGAACTTTTATAATACTCACCACTTGAAGTTATGAAACTAATTGGGCTCTACTATTTGTGGATTATTTCGGCAAAAAAAAAAGCGCGTAGGTTGTGTGGCCTTCCAACTTGGTTTTCGGGTGCCCCCAAAGACGTTGGGAGTTTTGACTACATCAGGACATGCGAAATCTTGAAGCTTGAAGCATGGAACTTGGACTTGAAACTCAAGCTAGAGGTTTCATAATGCCTTTTTTTTGGGTTTAAACACATAATAGCAAGAAATTAGATGGAACTACTTATGAATGTTGTGCTTTTTCTGGTCAGGTTTCACTTCTCCACTTATATAGGCATATCTCAGAGATCTTTTGGCAATATGGGGATGATGCTATGTATCTATCCTATTTGCAGATTGAGACCCTATTCCCTACACTCAGACTTTTCTTATGATTGTCACTTGGCTATGCATAAATCAAAATTGTGGATTGTTCTGGATGACTGTTGAAATATCATATGCCATTAAGATGATGGACACTGACCTTGGGTTAAGACATAATCGAAAGACTGAATTGCATCTTAGTTTGACTGTATCTTCCAACTTCTTGACATATAGGAAACTAGGCTCTGACTACTCATGTTTTATGAATCGTCGATATTCTTGGCTATTCTACTTTCATATGAATTTCACGAGTTTCCATCATGGCTATTTATGCTCTGTAGGGTTGATGGTCTTTTTCTTGAGAAACTACCTAATCAATATTTTAGGGAAAGAATCTGAAGAATGTCTTGAAGTTATCTTGTTCTAGTAAGGCTGTTAATTAGAGGGAAATGCTGTGTGGATTCAGACCTATTCTATATTATTATGAAAGCCACAAAGACCCAAGTGCTTGTTTTTTTGCCAAGAAAGTAACCAACTGGTTTCACAATGCTCATATGGCTCTCATTTAAGTCCTGTTTCACTTCTCTGCTTAGGTGACTGGAAGCTTTGCATGTGCAAACAAACCTTATGCTTATTGCTATTTGGAACTTGTTTTTTAGATATTGGGGGTGTAACATACTGGTAATTTACACAATGCTCCTCTAAGATTTTGCTAATGAATCTTTGTGTCAGTTTGTCTATTCTGTGAAAGTCTTTGTATCCATGCATACTTAAGGCTAACTGATCTAAGGCATAACAGGTTTACTTTCAATCGAATGCACTATCGAGACTCGCCATAGACACTAATATACAGAATGAACCACTCTTAAATGTGTCTAATTTTTTCACTTATATGATTGGTAGCATAGATAGGCATGACAATCAAAATGGTGGCTAGTGTGACTGGTGATGAACGAAGTTTTGCAGGTTACATGGAGCTTCAGGTACATTATCAAGGTCATTGGTTTCAAAAAAGGTTTGGCCAAGGAACATTCATGTGTTGTATGCAAGCAAAATGCACTAGTTTCTTTACTCTTTCAGGTTTTGATCTATCCCTTGCATGTTCTGTTGCCTTAAAAAGTCTAGTGCTACTGTAAGAAAAGAGGGTGATCACAGTGATGTGTTGTCCTGATAATAGTCGGTAACTCCTATGGGTACTTTCTTTCAATATGACTAATCTTTGAGTACTACAGGCATGAAGGAAGGATGTTGGTGGCTCCTTGTCTTTGGGGTTTTCTACTAAACTCTATGTGGGAAGCTGCTACTATTGGAAGAAAAAACTTGCTCACTTTCATCATAGGTTTTAATTTGGTTGCATGTGTCACTTGTGTTGGTGTGACAAGAAGATAGTGATATGATATGGTTGAAGTGTGAGATTGCCCTAGCTAGGGTTTTTCCTTGTGTCCTAGATCTACATCTTTGGTGCATATTCTAAGATCAGAAAATGGAACCACACATGCATGCAACAACCCTACGATTGATGTCTCGATTCACCATTTCCTTAGTGGATGGCTGGCTAGTACTCATGTTACCCTAATATGTTGCTAATAATTTCTCACTCAAGTGCAATCCCTTGCACTGTTCGGTGCACTATAATAGTTGCTTTGTTTTATTAATAGTTGTAGAGCTTTGTGGTTCTATTTTCATGTACTATACATGTTGTAGAAAGGTGGTGCCTGAATTGTTCTGAGATCATCTCTTTGATGCATCATCACCGTGAGCACAGCTTTTGGGATTTTGGATTTTTGCTTGATAACTTCATAAATGTAGAAAGGATCTTCATTTGCCTCAGAAAGTGCTCGAATTTGTCTTATCTCTCTATGCTACAGGCCAAAGAGGGGGATGACTGTGGCTCCTGATTTTCAGGGCTAACTATTGATCCATCTTTTGTTAACTGCTTCCATGATTCAGAAGATGAGTATGAGCCTTACAGGGATCAACATTAATTAGAAAGTGAACATGTGCCCCAAGATTATGGCCATCATTTCGACTTGCTCAGTTTTGTGGGATTTGATGTGCACTTGGTTAAAGTTCAGGTTTTGTGACTGTCTCTGACAGGAATAGGAAGCTCTTATGGGGACTTTCTCTAGATGAGCAAGTCTTGAAGGACTTGATGATCCCTGAAGTGGAAACTAAAATTAGACTAAATGTTACTGTCTACTTTTCAAAAAACATTCTACTTGTTGTGAATGTTTAATTTCAGTCATTCCTATATAGGACTGCACAGTGAGATGTATGCTGGGCTGACTCCTCCCAAGGGGATTGTGTCGCCCAACTCTAAAGATTGAAGATTTACAGTTTGAAGGACTGAAGACTTGCACATTCGAAGATCTTTTAGTGCTACAAATTTGAAGTCTTGAAGACCTGAAGACTTGTAGACTAAAGAATTGCATATTTGAAGACCTGAAGCTTTCCAAAATTGACGACTCCAACTTGGAACAGTTCATGTGTATGATCCTCATATCTTAGCTTTGTCAAGGGTGACAAAGTCTAGGGGTAGGATAGTGTTGGGTTCTAGGTATGAACACATCTTCATTTGTGCATAAGAACCCTCCCTAGATCATCAAAATAACTCTTTGGGTATCTACTTAGAATTTCACATAAAAACACCCTCTTAGGACATTTTTTGATATTTCTTATACTAAGGTAGATAAGCTTTGTAAATAGCCATCTCTCTTGCGCACATGAGAGAACACACGTAAAAACCCACACCCATATTTCTTGGGACTTGGTGATTACAAAAGGAATATTTGCCCAAGATTTGGTAGTTACACACATGCTCACTTTTAGACTTTCAAAGGAGCACATGGGAATAGAGCTTACCCTATATATAGAAGCTCATTTTTTATAAAGAAGGGAGCTTTTGGTCGATGTGCTCTCATGTAATATCTCTTATGAATGGAAGAATTCTCTCTTTACTCCAAGACTATTTACATTTATGTATTATGTCTTTCTGAGTGTGTGAGAGTGAGGTGTGTGTGTATATGTATGTCTCTCCTTTCTCTGAGTAGAGTAGTTGCTTTGCTTGTATTTTACACATGGGCTAGGATCCTTGACTCCCTATTCTCCATGTTTTCAAGCATGGCATAGCATGGGGCTAATGGCCAATAGCTTGAACATGTTGAAGGTAGGGGTGGATGAGGGGAGAGTCACTCTTGAGCCTTCCTTCTTGCTTCCATGCAAGGTGGTGAGGGTTTTGTTCTTCTACTTCTACAACCTCAACAGGGGGCCAGTATTAGATAGAATGATTCGATCTGGGTCTCTATCAAGGGAATTAGAAGTATGGAGGCTTGGAACCTCCAAAAATCTAGGAAGCTTTGGAACAAAGGCTTTCAATTGTGGAAATGCCTCTAGAATCAAGAGACTTGCCAGTGGATTAGATTCGAGGAAATTGATCCGGCCAAAAGAGTGGACTATGAGAATGGTGTCTATTGCAGAGTAGATTCAATGCTTTGGAACGCTCGAGGACTGGCCTCCGCATTGGTCAGGACTCTTCTCACTTTGAGGGTCTGAGATGGCATAATGGCAATAGCCTTGAGAAAATTCCAAGA